>CAVNZG010001038.1:118377-179818 GCA_963693315.1 Diogma glabrata
CTTTTATATGTAAATTTCTGATTTATATTTTTATAAACTTTCTTCCATGTTCATTTTTCGGTTTTTGGAAAAAAACCTAAAAAATGTTTTTTCCCATTTTCATTTTTAACAATCTTAGTCAAAATAAATTTTTTTTTTATTATTTTTCGTCGTTTTGCTTTTTTTTTTTTAATATTATTATTATACACCCTCGAGCTTTTTGATATTAAAAGAAGAGGAGCAAAAGTTAAAGAACATTTTTTTTCTATGTATTCAAACCTTTTTTATTTTACATATTTAAAGCAATAATTCTTACCGTTTTTCGTTCTTTTTTTAAATAATATTTTCATTTTAGTTTTCGTTTTTTTCCATCTTGAACGAAATAATAAATGGCTTAGAAGATTTGTGACTATGACTTTTTGACTTTTCGTATTCTTTTTTATGAAAATGAGAATTTAACGTGTTACGTCATTTTCATTTTATTTGATTTGGTTACTGCTGTTGTTTTTGGTTTGGTATGTCTATTGAAGTTATACAAAGGATACTATTGATCCAAACTTTTCTAATAATAATTTTAAGTAGACTTTCTTTGCATGACATATAAAATTTTAAACAAAACATTTATACATTTCTGTAAATAAAGAACGATAACCAAGAAAGGTGTAAATATAAGCACAACATGATATATTTTATTGTAACTTTAACATATTTTAGTCCTAAACGTATATGCATACATCTCAACATACAATGTACATTGCATACAAAACTATTTCTAGACAAAACATAGGCGATAACATTATATTGAAAAGCTCTCTGTAAAAATTTACAATTCTAAAAATTTCACTTCAATTTAATTCCCTCTATCATATCCATTCTCAATAAAACATACGAGAAAAGCTTGTTTCTAAAAACAACATAAAAAGTTTAAAGAGGTAGAATAATATAAACTAGACACTAATATAACGTTAATTACTTTTTGTTTGAATTCTGAGTGTATTATGTTCTGACGAATGGATAAAGCTTTAAGCTTTTAAAGATTGAATTTTATGTTTTTCATATTCACTAAACTTTATTATGTCTAAATATATTGTAACTTATTTTTATTAAATTGCTGATGTTGATGCAGTCACTTTATGCGGAAATTTAGTTTTAAATAACATGAAATATGTAAATTAATAGAATTTTGTTAAATATAAAAATAATAACTTTTTATCACTTACTGAAGTAATTTTTTTCAATGAAATTCACAAATAAATTGCCATTATACGTAAAACAAAACGTATTTCCATCCATGTTTTACAGTTGTTTGTTCAACGATTTTGAGCAACTTTAAAGACAAGTAAATCTAAATGCAACTACAGATAAGTAAAAAGATTAGCATTTAGATGAAATTAGAGAACATAGAAAAATTTTGCACAAAGAAACGAATATACAACTAGATAAAAAACTTGAGATAAAATAGTAAACTTTAATTTTTAAAATAAAAAAGAGTCACATATCATTTCACCTGGATATATATTATATTATATTGGATGTTGTGTGATGTTATGTTATGTTGGTTTTATGTTAATTTTATTGAAGTTGAAAAAAAGTTTCTGTTTGAACAAAATTCAAACGATGGAATAGTAATTTAAAATTTGTCGAATGTAGGTTTATAGGTTATGTGAATGTAGGATGAAATACAGTAGGATGAAATACTAGCTATAAGTTGACACGTGAAGTTCCTATTTCTGTGCTGTTATTTGTTCGATACTCTTAATTTTATAAATTTGTATATATATATATATGTAACCAACATAGTTTATTTATGTCAGAATATATATAAATAAATAAACCAAAATACACATAAATAAAAAATATGAAAAATGAATTTCTTAGTGTTGGAGAATCTAATTGCCGTCGTTAGGATTTAATTCCAGGAGGGGTAGAGGGGCGCGATGCAGGTGAAAATTATTTTTTGATACACCACGAAAAAGTTAGTATATCTTTAGAAAAAATTTTTGATTTTAGTTATTTTGTTTCCGTTTTTTAGAAATTTTGTATTTCTTTTTCTTTTATTTATAGTTTTCTTTTATTAAAATTTCTTTTACAATTTTTTTTTAGTTTTTTTTTAATTTTTTTATTCAGTCAGGTTTTTTATTTCAAATGCATATGTATTTAATTTCAATTTTGAGATTTCTAGAAGTTTTATTTGTTACTTTTACAATTTTTTCTTTAAATTTTAATTTTTAAAATATATTTCATTTTTATTTTTAGTTATGACACGCGTCATTGAAGTGTTTTTGAAAGTTTGCTAGTCTTACGAATTAAATTGTGGCTGCGAACAAACCCCATAACAAAAGCACGAGTTCGAAAAAAGGATCTTCAATAACAAAATATTTACAAAAAATGTATATGTCTATGTATATGTATGTCTGATTAGACCGTGATACGGAACTTGGCAAGCCCGAGGTACCTGAGCTATAGTAGGCTCTAGCCTGCTATTGTAAACCGTAAGCCAGTAGTCATGTCTAGCGGGAACAGGGACCATGGCTTAGCCGCCGAGGTCGCGGGAATGTGCTCCCTTATTAGCACCCTCCGGTGGGTACACACTAGAGAGGACTCATGTAGTGTCAAACCATGAAAAGTACCAACCTCTGGGCACCTGTCACCTTCAGTTGTATATAGACTTCTAACAGGTATAGACGAAAGCCTGTTGGTGACCTTTATTGCGTCTTAGCTCGTGGGAACAATGTGGATAAATATGTTAACCTTTTTATTTTTGAAAAATTTTGTTTTCGCCTATTTATTATTTCTTACATCTTATCATGAAATATTGGCCTATGTCATATTTTATTATATGATATAATTTATTCCTTAGATACCCATTTTTAAAACAAAGTATATTTTGATCAAATGACTATTACATTTGATAAAAAGTTTAGAATACACTTCCAAAATATTTGTGGATTGAATGCCAACCGTGACGCCGTACAACATCATTTCCAACACGACCAACCGCATATTCTTTTTCTTACAGAAACACAAGTTTCTGAAAACTATCCCTATGACGTAACACTAAATCCTAAATATAGGCTTGAATCAGCTTTTGAACTTCATCAAGGTGTATGTGCATACATTCATGAGAGTGTTGCATATAAACGCTTTCCAAATAATGAACTACATGGTGATGGCTACAGCACAGTAGTATTAAAGGTTTGTTTACCTGAAATTTCTTTTTTCACAATAAGTCGATACCGGGGTCCCCAAACAAACATAATCCCATTTTTTTTAATCTCTTGACAAATTTTCCAAAATGACCGACGACGACAACAATGGAAGGCAGGCAGAAATATTTGCTGCATCGCACGACTTGACGCAGATTGTAAAAAGCCCAACTTTCACTCCTCGTAATGACGGTGATAAAAGTTTTCTCCTAGACCTCCATCTCACATCTATGCTAGATATTACGAGTGTCGATGTCGATAAGGGTAGTATTGGAAATTCTGACAATTATCTAATCACATCAATTATCAAAACTGATTTGCTACAAACTAGAGTTCCCGAACCCCGTAAAATATTTCACTTTTCAAAAATGGACACCAATGGTCTCCGAAGTTTTTTTCAAGGTTTCCCTTTTGATCGTCATTGTTTTTATACTGACGATGTAAATGCTTCTGCTACAAACTTTACTGAAACCATTCTATTCGGTATGAACAAATTCATTTCCTTTTCAATAATGAAACCGCAACAAAAATATTTGTTTTCGAAAGCAGCCAAACTGGCTCTTAGAAACAAAAGTAGATTATTTAATATTTGGATTCATAAAAAGAACTCTGTTAATCGATCCCAATATTTAAAGGCTACTAAAATATCAAACCAGATAATTGAAAATGAAAAAGCAGAGATTGACAGAGCGAAAACGGCAAAATTTTCGAGTATGTCAATTTCTGACAGATGTTACTACAGTGCCATTAATTCTTTAAATGCTGGTACTGAATCTTCTATCCCTCCTATCATTGATGGTGACTCAATCATCATTGAGTCTGCAAGGAAAGCTACATTGTTCACGGAACGTTTTGCTTCAAATTCAACAGTTTTAGAAACTCCTAAAGAAATATCCCAAATTCTGTCTTCAGGAGTCAATATGAAACAATTACATTTCAAACCCAAATTGTAGAAAAACTATTAAGGAGGTAAAACAACAACAAAGCCTCTGGTCTGGACAACATTCCTCCTGTTTTTCTAAAAACATTTTCAAAGGAACTTGCACCAACTCTCACCAAAATATTCTATAAATCCTATAAATCTGGTATTTTTCCATCCCATCCTGCTGGAAGTTGGCCAATGTCCAGCCTGTCTCAAAAAAAGGAACGAAAAGTGATATTTCAAATTATAAACCAATAGCCTGACTCCCAGTCCTGTCTAAAATATACGAGCACTATATTAATTCACACATATCCAAATTTTTGGAAGACAACCATTTGATATCTGACAGTCAATACGGTTTTAGAAACAAAAGGTCAACAACCGATCTATGGAACTATGTGGCACATCTTTGGAATAGCATACTTGTGAAAGGTGGTGAAACGTACGTAGTCACATTAGACATCTCAAAAGCGTTTGATTGAATCTGGCATGCCAACTTGATCAACAAGCAATGAGCGATCAACAAGCAACGTACGGTTTTCATCCCACAGTCGTGAAGTTGATTCAAAATTTTATGTCTAACCGATACATTTCGGTATTTATAGACCGAGTTTCCCAACGATATTTCAATTAAAATGTGTGACGACCAAATAGACGAATGTGAAAGCATTCGTTTATTGGAAGTCATAATATCCAATGACTTTCTCTTGAACGATCATATAATGGCCATGGCAAAGAGCGCGTCAAGAAAAGTCGACCTCCTCAATAGGTGTAAAAAATATTTTACTTCGCATCAATTACTCCACATTTATAAGTCCTATATTCGTCCCTGTCTGGAGTATTGGTGTCTAGTTTGGGGCTAGTAATCTGTTACTATCCTAGCTCTTTTGGACTCTGTTCAAAAGCGTGCTATACGAATTGTTGGTGATCGAAATTTTACATTAAATCTTGATTCCCTACAACGTCGTCGCACTGTTGCTGATCTCGTTGTTTTTTATAAATATCGTCACCAGCAATGCTCCAATGAAATCAGGTTATAATGCCTCAGACATATGTTTTTCTCCGTTTGACTCGTCAATCGGTTTGTGCAGGCAGTCGGACTTTCGAGATTACTCACTGTCATAGTAATAAAATACAAAGGGATTTCTTTAAGAGTTCATCATGGAAAAGGAATGCTTTGCCCGAATCAATAGTCTCGAGTGCCTTCAATCCACAAAGATTTAAGGGAACAAAAATGATAAATTTTGTGGGAATTAAAATGAACAAAGCAAAACAAACAATACAAACATAAAAGGCAGGACTCCTTGGAGAGAGGGTACAAGTGGCAGAATGCGGAAGCGAGTCTCCTTGTTTTGGTAAAGAGATCCACCTCTACCACTTTTAGGCCAGCCTAGAAAGCTGGACAACCCACTGAGGTAGGGGGATCGTTAGAGCTGTTACTGGGTGGTATCTAAAACTTCTCACGGTATAATTCCGGAGGACTCAAATAAAAAGGGTTTGGAATGGAAAACAAAAGTCTCAACCGTCTGAGCTTACGAAACTCCAGGATAATGCAGTGAAGAAGTCCAAGATAACCATCTACCAGGAGAGAGAACAAATCCATTTCAGAATAAGCAAAAACTATGCTTATTATTATATCAACGCGATTAATGTAGCTGTTCTTTCTGAATATTATTCCCAGATGATGATAAGCGTAGAGGAGCTGGGGTTAATCGAGAAAGGGTGGTGAATCAACTAACGATAAGATGTGCTGATCACTGGATCGGGTTTAGGGATATTTAGTTTAAACTTGGTCATGTGATGGTAGAGTGGAATGACGATCAGGTGTGAAATAGCTTGTGTCTATTTTATCTAAAGGGGAAGTCGGCACTTATTCACTTGTTACAAAAATGGGTGATGATATTCCGATTTCTCACCAGATTTCAGTCGTTCTCCCAAAGACTTCTGAGCAGACCAAGAAGAAATTTTACACACTGCTTGAAGGGCAAAACGCCAGCTTATTGGTCATCGATTAGCAGGTATCTAATCTATAAGTAAGGATGAGGGCATAGACTAACTCCTGACTGTTGTGATAGATTACAGGGCCGAAAAGCCTTATCAGGGGTAGAGAATACTCTTAAATATCGGATTGGCAAAGTCTTGGTTCATAGCCATCGGCAGGCTATTGCGAGAAGTTGAGGATGCTCCCGCTCCTAAAGAGGTTACGGATGCTACCGTAAATGATTGCAGTAGCATCGAGAAAGTGAAGATACATGGGGGATGGTGATATCATCGGCATGCTGTGCAGGGGACGTAAGAAATCATATGCCTAAAGAGGTACCGGGATTGGTAGAATGGTGCAACAAGAAGAAATGGCCTCTTATCATCGTGTGTGATGCAAATCCTCACAACGAGACATGGAGAACTACGGATATAAACCAGGGAGGCGAGTTTCCGTTTGAATATTTAACCAAAAAAAACCACACGTGTTTCACATTGGAAACCCACCCACTTTTGTCACAATTGCAAGGCAAGATAGCAAGGGGTGCGACGAAATTAAAGCTGGTCTCTTAACCCACGTCGTGTGATGGAGGGTTGAGAGTAAAAGCGATGAAAAGCACGAGTGACAATGGTATTCTGCAGATTACTGACCTTAGTTCTAATCTCAATGCAGAAAACGAACGAAAAATGCCGGTTTCTTGATAAGTCAGCCCAAGAAACCGATGCCACAAATAATAGTAAAGGGGGTCAAAGCTGGCCCTACTAAAGTGGAACTAGCATTTGCTATCATAAGGCAAACTGTACTTGCTAGCGAAACAAAAGTGATCAAACCTATCTTTAAGATTGGTGCGAGATCTGCAGCAGACATTGACTGGGTAGTGAAGGTTAACGCTGAAAGCAAAAATTCTTACATAAAAAAACAATTAACGTGGAGTGGGCATCATGTGTAGTTCAAGAGTATGTCAGACCCCTTCGATGTTACAAGTATTAGTGCTTTGGACATTTGTCCAAACAACGCACAAGCTGAGCAGACATGAGGTCATTGCTCAAAAACGGGTCACAAAGAAGCGAAATGCTCATATCATATCTCCCGCGGAGTGTCCACCTTGTAAAACAATTGGCAAACCACATGTCCACAATAAAGGAAACCGGCCACTGTTATAATCATGAATTGGAGCGCATGAAACATAGAAATCGTTATGAATAGATACACCAATAGAGCGTTGAGATTGAGCATAAATGTGAAAATTTTACAATCAAATTGGCAACACTCGTTGCTGTAAGTGCACGAGGTGCGTGAATGCGTCTCTAATTACAAGGTGAACATTCTGTGTGCACAGGAGGTCTACAGAGTAGATGGAATTGCAATGAGTCTAGGACTTAACGCGTACTCTGCCTTCAGCGCTGAAAATGGGGAAATGGCATACCTGCCCACATAAGTTTCCACAACACCAGTATTAAAGCTATAACGCTCTCACATTTCACAGATTTTTACTCTGTCTGTCTGCTGTCTGTCTGTGTAGAGGTTATATACTCTGGTGGAGCGTTTCATCTAGTAAATATCGACTGTCAGTTTCAAGAGCCGATTGAGGACCATTTAAATAAGCTTCATATGATACTCAATCGCATATACAAGGTCCAGTAATCATCGTTTTTTACTTTAATGCTTGATAAAAAATGTGGTTTGATCATATCACTGACAGCAGAGGCCATAATTTTGAAGATTTTATCTCACCATGCAGTATTTTTGTGACGAACGAAACTGGGAATTCAAGCACATATGCACACAATGGCAAATCGTCAGTAGACGTCACTTTAGTGTCGTATAGTATGATAAAGCGCATAAAACACTGGAAAGTCTATGAGGGCTGGATCTGCAGTGATCGTCGTGCTATCTCGTTTGAGATAGCTGATTCTCAGAGCCGTTCTGCCTGCGTTTCTCGTGCTAATAAAACCAATTGAAATAGGTTCAAAGTCGATGATACCAACTGAGAACTCCTTAATCTAAATCTAGTACTAACTATTAAGCAAGCCAAGAGTCAAATATAGGGTGGCCTAGTGGTAGCCCGCTGGACTTTGAACTCGGAGGAACCAGGTCCCCATCTAGGTCAAAGTCTTTTTAAGCAAAACATTAACAACCATCAACACACCGGTTTTCCAATTAACCGATAGTCGATTAATGTAGTTAATAAATTAGAAAAACTATGGGCTTAACACCAACATAAAAACTAATCGATTGAAGTAAGACTACAAATGAAACTCCACCATAGAGTTGAGTATGAATTGATTAAATTAATACAGGTGCAGGGTGCACTTGTTGACAGCTTATGTTCCTATCTGGAACATTACAGCACAAAAAAAGGGGCAAGCTGAAGATATTTGCTGTCCTGCAGACTGTGAAACGATAGTTGCTTCTCTTACTGGGGTCATATTAAATGCCTGTGAAGATGCCATACGCCCATAAAACGCAAATTGAATTGCGATAGGACCAAAGTGGCAGCCTGGTGGACCTAGATCACTGGTCAACACCAAAAGGAGGTAAATAAGGTTAGACAAAAACACCAGCAAGAACGTAATCTTATTATAAACATATTATGTGCAAAAATTTCATACAACTAAAAGGTAGAACTTCATATGTACTCATGGAGTACTTGCACTCATGGACACCTTGCTACCAGATGATACAGAGGACTCACCTGAGTATGTTGAGATCAGAAGGTTAGACAGCTACCGTATGTCACTCAGGATGTGTCAGAGTTCACATTCGATGACCTTTAGAAGGCTGTGATGAGTATGAAAAGTGACATAGCTTCTGGTATGGATTTAATAGAAGTTGTAATAGTATAGCAGACCTGGAAGGTTTTAGCTCCTACTTGCTTAAAACTCTTCAACAGCTGCCTTAGATATGATTTATTTCCTAAATAATGAAAGATTGCTCGGATTATTATAATTCCAAAAGCCGGAGATAGGGACTTTAGCGACCCCAAATCTTATCGACCAGTGTTTCTTGCAGTTCTCGGTAAATCTTCGTAAAATTAAGAAACAAAAAGCTTTTAAACTGCATTGATTTGAATGCTGGGTTGTCGGATAAGCAATATGACTTTAGAACGGAATGTTTCACCGAGAACGCAATCTGCAATCTAATAGAAATTGTCCAGTCAGCGGATGAGAAGTACTGTATTATGATTTTCTTAGATATTTCGGGTGCTTTCCATAATCTATAGTGGACAAGTGTCATGAGTGATCTAACAGAACTCGGTTGTCCAGCTACTATTCAGATATTGCTGGATAACTATCTAAATACGAGAAACACAATAATTAAGGATGATTCTGAATCGATGGAAAACACTATTAAACCAAAGAAAGAAGTATTAAACCAAATGACTTCCATCGTTCACTGTAATGGTGCAACCATTACAGTGAACGATAAAACAATCAAAACGGTTAGCTTAACGAGATGCCTTGGTGTTGACTTGGATGAGAGGCTGGATGAGAGGCTGGATGTTACAAGCTGGTTGGTAGGGGCGGACCTATGTTAAGCATAATGCACAGATGCCAAGCCTTCAACGAAATATGCTGCTCCGTATGATCTAAAGGTTACCGATCCATCTCTATCTCCGACTCAGGTCATTGGGGGCATAATCTTTCTAGACCTTTTTCTAAGGGACAAGGTCAAATTAAACAACAGTGCTGTTAACACAAATATTAGAGTTGAAAGGAAACAAATAAAACTTGGACTGCACTAGAGGACCCTCAACAAATGGAAGACACGTTGGGAGATCTTAGCTACGGAAAGGCATACGTATCTTTTCATCAGCGATGTAAGTTTTGCTTTAGGGACGAAAAAGGAAACTCTAACTGGTCCTATGGTCCAGTTTATAACTGAACGAGGAAAATTTAGAGTGGACTTGAAACTATTTGAAGTTACGGACAATGGTTTATGCGCAACATGTGATGTGGATGATACTACGAGACCCTAAAAAATTATGTAAGCTCGTTATTACTTAAAAATGAAATTGACACTTTGACAGCAGATACACTTAGTTTACTGCTGAACATAAAAAACATAAAATCTATAAAAATATTCTACCATGAAGCTCATGAAATGATGTGAGAAAGAAATCAGTTCTAATCCCTTCAGGTTAGACCTCTTTCTGACATTGTTAAACCATCAACCTCCTCGGTTAGTTTTGGAAACGAGCAAATAATTAATTTTGACTGAGGTAAATTGTTGTTTTATAGACATTAAAGGAATATTTTTTAACACCTCCAAAGAAGCGATCAAGAAGACTGTCAGTGAAAAAATGGTTCATAGCAACACCAACTGGATGCATGCTATGCTGAAAACTAGAGTACCAGAAACCAATGCTGGAGATTAAAAATTGGCCTTGACACCACTAGTGGCTTACTATTCCAACCCAAGTTTCAAAGGTGGATGAATTCCACGATAGTGCGACCAACAATGACTTACGGAACAGTCGCATAAAACAAATGAATCTAGCTTAACGCTGCAAAGACAGAGTTGGAAAAGGTGCAGAAGCAATGAAATCATGTCCTATCACACCATTGGGAATGCTGTAAGGACTGGCTCCAATTCATTTGCCGCTTAAGAGCATAGCCAGGAAAACCATACAAAGTTTTAGCATGCAGGGTATGGGAAAGGGAAAGATTTTCGTGTCTAAACATCGATAAACTCTTTCAAGGGATCTTGTTTGAGCTTCCTAAAGAAGAAATGATTGAACAGTTCAACGTTGATAGGAAATGTACATCGTAGTTGACAATTTGAGTAACGATGTATTCAAATGATACGTGCATGACTCAAAAACCGAGGTAGAGAAAAAGGTAGAAGTTTTCGGACCAAACAAAATATGTTGAACACATGCGCATCTACCCTAGCGCTTGCCAGGCTGAGATATGTGCAATCAAAAGATGCATAAACTTCAGCTTAGGAGGGAATTATCAAAACAAGGGAATTGTGTTCTTATCAGATAGCCAGGCAGCAATTAAAGCGCTAAGCTCATACACCATCACATCCAAAATTGTTGGAAACTGTGTGAGCAAGCTAAAAAAATCTTTGGAACGGTTAGAATGGCAACAAGGTAACAGTATATAGGAATATGTTTTACGGAATGCTTCAAATCCAGGAATAACACCGCGGGTTTAAGTCAGTTAAAGGAGCTGATTAAATCGTTCAATCAAAAGAGAGCAGTAATATGCTCTAGGCTAAGTTTTAACTACCTGAGAGTATTGACAAAGGTCTTACAAGACACTGTAGATTAAGATAAACCTCAAGAAGATTGGAGTAGAGCAGTGAGGCAAATGTAGATTATGTCTATCTTCTCAAAAATTGTAGAACATTGATCTACATGAGAATTTTATTTGGGAGAGTATTGGCTTAGAGAATTGTCGAATCGCTTCATTTCATGTTATTATGTTTATTATTATTATGTTTATTTATGATCTGTTATAATTTTTCCACAACGCATACTTTGGTCCAAAGACCGAATATCGACGTTTTAAGCCATAATGATCCTAAAAAAGCAAAAACATGTCCTGCTGTTGCAACGCACAACCAACGAAAAATAGAAAACTACTGGAGCAATTGTAAAAAAATTTTTGAAGTAAAACTTCTTTAGGCGCGTTATGAAAATTTTGCAACGGAAGTTCAATACTGTTTGCAACCAACAAATTTGACAAATTTGACACTTTAACACAAATCCCAATCTATTATTTTAAATTAATAATTAAAAAACAAAAGAAAAAGAAATAATAATTTAAATAGTTTATTTATATTGAATTAAAAGAGAATTATACAAATAAATGGATAGTTCAGCAATACAAAAAAATAGTTTATTTATATTGAATTAAAAGAAAATTATACAAAAAAGGGATAGTTCAGCAATACAAAAAAAACTTCAAGTAGAATAAGATCATTTTAAATCTGCTCAAAAAGGTATTGAGAAAATTAGGAATCTTGTGTGGGAGATTCGTGCAGATTAATCATTTTTATTTATAATTCAAGATTTTACAAAATTAGTTCAACAACGGCAACTATTAGATGGTCAATTAAATGAAAATTAAATGAAAATAAAAATGTTTTGGATGAGTTAACACTTTTAGGAGAAACCAATAAGGTTCGAGATCGAATCTATTAAACTATGACTTACAATTTTATTTACATTAATTCATTTTTATTTAGGTCTATAAACTGTACGGTCCAGTTCTTGTAAAAAAAGATCTTGAAAAAAGTCGACAGAATGTAAATAAACGTATTGATTACGTAAATAAAGAAATAAAACGTTGTCAGGAATCATTGATCGTATTAGAAAAGAAGCAAAACAAACATCGTAAAAAATTTACAAAAACTTCAACAACAATATCAAGTTGCTGTTGCAATGAAACAAGTTGCTGTTGCAATGAAAAAAAATCATTTACTTTTTTTCTCATTCAAAATTTTATATTGCATATAAATACAAAGAATATAAAGAATGAGCAAACATTTTTTGAAAATTTTGGTGAAGAAAATCGAAACAAACAAAGAATTGCTAGAAACGGTCCACAATTTAGAAAAATATTAATTAAATGCTGAAAAAGTTCCTATGTCTTGAAATTTCTATTAATTTATATTTTTATATTATAAATTTTTTATTTATTTTAACTATATTAGGCATATTAAACTTGTTACATATGTGATATTTTTTTATAATTTAAATATTTAATTATATTAGTCCCTGAGCCCACGTCGATTTCATATGATGATTACCACATATTTTATACTTCGTGAGGCGTCTGTCCTTGACGAGCCCGAAATCTTCTGTTCTGCCATTTTTCTCGATTCAGCCGCTTTTTCGTTCGGCAGGCTCCGAAAAATGCCGATTGAACTGACATTTTGGTATTTTTGGGTTTTCGGACTAGACAATAGCAGACAAGTTTTTGTCGGACAAGGTTACCCTCGTGTTCTAAAACAAATTTCCCCCATAGTTAAAAAAATAAAAAATTACAAGATCCCGAGCAATTGGCATTTTTCTGAGCTTGCCGAACGAAAAAGCGGCCGACTGGAAGAAAATGGTAGAACAAAAGTTTTCGGACTCATCAAGGACAGGCGCCTCATGAAGTATAAAATATGTGGTAATCATCAAATGAAATCGGCGTGAGCCCAGGGACTATATGCAATTTAATTGACTGAAATACAATCCTAAAGAAAAGCCATGATGTGTTTCTGTATAATATTCCGTATAGATGCGTATAATACTATTTCAAAAAACATATAAGGTGATGAGACACAATTAAAATATCCACCAGTTGGCATTAAATGTTTTTGTGTCAACATTTGCAACATCATTTTTTCTTAAATTAATAAAAATTAAATTTGTTCGATACTGTTGAATCCAAGCGAATAAAAATAAACTTATAAATGGTCAACCATAGAATAATTCCATTGAATGTATTGTTAACTTTGTAGTCATTGAACCTGAAACGATATTTCAAATTAATATAATGTAAAAAAAATAGAGTTTGAGACAAACCATTTTCATTCCTCACAAATCCTTGCGCTTCGGATAAAATTATCAAAATAAAACCATAATAATGGAAATAACCAACCAAATACTGTATCAAATTTATTTTGCATGTTGATGAAAATATTTGAATAAAATTCTTTTAGTCGTAAACATTGTAAAGTTATAGAAAATTCTGAATTGATTTTGACATTTTTTCTTAAATCAATAATTCTTAAATTAATAAAAATTACGTTTGTTCGATACTGTTGAATCCAAGCGAATAAAAATAAACTTATAAATGGTAAACCAGAGAATAATTCCATTGAATATATTGTTAATTTTGTTGTCATTGAACCTGAAACGATATTTCAAATTAATATAATGTAAAAAAATAGAGTTTGAAACAAACCATTTTCATTCCTCACAAATCCTTGCGCTTCGGGTAAAATTATCAAAATAACACCATAATAATGAAAATAACCAACCAAAAAATACTGTATCAAATTTATTTTGCATGTTGATGGAAATATTTGAATAAAATTCGTTTAGTCGTAAACATTGCAATGTTATTAGAAAATTCTGAATTGATTTTGACATTTATCTAAATTTGAATGCAAACATTAGTTTTGAATATTGTTTTAATAATCTTACTCATGGTGTCTCTACTAGTAAGGAAAAAGAATAATTTTTGTTTTTTTGAAAAATTTGAAAAATTTCGATTGTTAACGATGTTGCACTTGACTTAATGCAGCTTACCGATTCATTGTTAGTTATACTCAAATACCTAAACTTAAGGAAAGATAAACCTTCGTCCATCTTCCGATAGCACCTTTTCTTATTATTGCACAACACCTTTACACCATTTGATATGGTAATGACTTGCAAACAATATTCCTAACTTAACCCAAAGCATAAAATATATATTAGAGTTGACGGTATTTAACTTCAAAGTCCTTTAATAATTAAATCTAATGTAAAACAAATCTCAGTTGTTGTTATTGTTATTATTCTAAAGTAATCATAACAATATGACATCATCCAAGTAAATACAAAACAAAATCATATTCATTTAAAATGCGTTGATGAATGAAATAGATTTGGATAATTGAGGTAGGTTATTATAAATAAACAAGAAGATGATATATAGGTCAAACGTAAATATTGAAGGTATTCCAGTTTTTTTTTTAAGAAAAAGAGGGGAAGTTAAATTGTAAATGTTATTATTTGAGATTTGAATGCATCTGTGTATAATTAATATTATTGCCATATTCATTGTAAACCGTAGGCTTTCTGATTAAATCGAGAGTGATATTATCGAGAGTCCGGTTGTTTCTGGAACTTTCGATTTAATCAGAAGACTTCCGGTCTGCCAGGGTATAAATTAAATTGATTTGTCTTCCAAGTAGCTTGTTACTTTGAAGTCTTTGAGACAGAATACTCATACAGTGAGTTTAAATTATATAATTGGTTTATTTAAACATAATTATACTGTTTTGTGTAGTGAAAAATGTAAAACGTTAAATAAAATAAGACAAAAATATATTTTATTTTTAGTAATTTGTGTGTATAATTTATTTCATATGTGGCATGAGATGATCCAATTCTCTATGGAACTAATATGTTAGTCTGTTAAAAACAGTGTAGTAATTGTCCATGATGTTAAAGTCGTATTATGTGCACCAAGGCCTACTAAAATTATAGTTTGTTGAGTGAAAAATCTTAAATGCAAAAATAAATCAAATAAGACTTTTAATAAGTAATAGAATTTAAATGAATTTGTGGAATTTATGGTGATTGACAATTTCTAATTAAATTATCAAACAAATATTAAATGTGTTATTAAACAGTTAAAATTCCGATACACATTGTTAAGGAAATAAGTGAATTTCGAAAATTATGCCATGATATCTAAAATTTGCTATTATACAAAATAAACTTTTTTTTAAAAAAACCGATATACTGTTAATCTGGTGTTGATACCTAAATAAAAATACACTTAAGCAATAATATTAGTGTTGCATTTACGGCCTTATGTCGACATTGCTGTGAAAATTTGTTTTTGGCTATGATATGATGACCATGATATTAAAAAAGGGAGATTTGAGAACCTCAAGAAAAAAGGAATATATTCTTCATATTTGATTTGGAAATTGCTGACTATTATTTGCCTGAGTGACGAGTTAAATTATTTCAAAATAGGATATTACTATTCAACAATCAAGATTCTATGTTTCAACATTGTAAGAGTGAGTTGCTTTAGATAATTATTATTATAAAATCTTTTTTTGTTCTAAAAGTCTATATTTTTATTGATTTGCGCTTAAAGAAAGTAGAGTAAAATTAATAGAAGGAATATTACAAAAACTTATACTCAATATCTTAAATAGAAAATAGAACGCTAGTTAGTTTCAAAATATTTCAAATATAATAATTGCCACTAGTTTTTCATTTTGAATGATAATTTTATTTTAATAAAGAATTAATATTTTTTTTGAATAACATGATAATCAAAACTAAATTGACAACGATAACCGACAAATAAAATGAGATAGATTTTTTTTACGGTGTAGTGCATCATCCCTCTCTTCTCTTTCTCTCTCGAATCCTGGGTATAATATTTTTTTTGGATATACAATTCTGATTTAATTTTACAAAACAAACAGGTACTCTTATAAATTTAATTTTGTAGACGGTTAAGATCACAAAAAAATGAACTCTGATACTAGAGCTTCAATCCCGCGAATATTAATCGAAGTACCATGTGATCATTTTAATTAAAATACCATTTCTAGTACCGTTACAACGAGTGTCGATTAGTTTAGAAAATATTTCACAAAAAAGTGTTTTAAAAAATAATGAAATAGTGTTGTTTAGATTTCAAATGGCTGAATCACAGGAAAATTTTACCCCTGTATCTATAAATAATTATAAAAGAAAAAATCAACAACCTAATTACGCTCTCCAGCCTAAAAAATGTAAGTTTTTATTTAGCTCAACAATATCTCACCAATATTTAAAATTTAATTAATAAAATTGAAGAATTTATATTCCAAACGTTTTATTATTATAGCTAGAAAAGATGAGAAAAAAAATGAAGCTGCGCAAAAAACGAGATTGTATCGTCAGCGTTTATGTGAAAAAAACATTGACTCAAACAGCGGCACAGGTTCTTCAATGATACGTAAGTGTTTGGTTATATATGTGTTTCTTTCTTTGTGTATTTTTTTCAATATATTCAATATATTCATATTCATATTTATAAATAAATAAAAAATACAATTTTAATAGGTTCAAGGGCTCTCACAAATACGGAAAGGTCACAAAAATTACGTTATCTAAGAAAAAAACAATTAAAGGAAAATTCGTCATTGCGTCATAGTGTGTCTCAAAATAACAATGTTAATACTAATGCAGATACTGTGTTGATAAGAAAATATTTAAAAAAATTTTTTTAAACTTTCAAATTTTAAATTAATTAGTCTTTTATTAGCGCTAGAATTTTATTAGCGCTAGAAAAATTTTAGAATGAATCATTTATTGTTTTGTTGTCCTGAGTTATTTTCATTCATAGATGCAAGTAATTCTGTAACTCCTTCAAATAAGCCTACGTCATCTTGGCAAGTTAATAATGAAAATTCGGTGATAATTATTCAAAGATCATATGTTGACCAGACAGCAAATAATGTCTTACAAGAAAATAATCAATTATTTTATCTACTTTATAAACAGTTCAATTTGCATTTGGATGCTATTTGGATTGATTTCGGTCCAATAGTTTTCTATGATGTGAAAAAACCGTTTTTCAGAAAATTGGAAAAACCCGTATTTTTATGTATTTTAGGCGATTTCGTCAAAACATCTTAATCTGTTTGGATAGTCTGAGTTGTATTATATTGCTATAGATTTTGAAGTGGTCGTATATAATTCTCTATGACTAAAAATATGCCGTTTTTTCAAAAGTTTATTTTTAAATAAAAATATTTGTGCTGATTAAATTTGTTTTGTTAAATAGAAAAATGAGTGCCTGTAATCTTTGCACGCGGTTGAAATAAATTTCTTTTGCTACTGTAACAGGTATTAATAAAAAGATTAAATATAAAACAAATGTGTCATATTGCAATTTAGAGTTGCATTGCTTGATAATATAACTTACAGCATGTCTAATAAAAAGCAATATTTACATAATGTATTACAAAGTCAATTCAATTATCATATAATTGAAATATGAAATTAGAAGCTTATGACAAATTTGCTAAATTTATTGAAAAACTGCATCAATTTTTGTACCAAATCTTGTTGTTAAATTAAGTGGACATGTATTCATCGTGAAATTTAATTTGTAATACGTTGTAAAACTTTGTAAAACATGTAAATATGGCTTTTTATTACACATTGTCGTAAATTATATTATCAAGAACATTAGAAAGAAACTCTAAATTTCACTATGACATATTTATATTATATTTTATTAGAAGTTTCAACTTTGAAATTGTCATCGCCTCAACGGCGTAATCGATAGCGTGTCTGCCCAAGGATTCGAGCCGGGCACTGACGAGGGTAGGTTCGAATCCGATCCGAAACACGTAAAATGTGAATTGTAGTTTTTTCTGAGAAACTTCAAAAACCATAACTTTGAATTGAAAATATTCCAATTACTTCTTTACTTACTTGAGTTTAATTGATCTCAAAAATCCAAAATGAAATTTAAATTCCCTTAATGTAGTCTAATGTTAATACATGTAGAACTACAAATTGACCAAGCGTCAGCCATTGATTTCACATTGATTGGAAACAATCAATAATGACTATACAATCGTGACTTAGGATGTTAATTAGAATAGAAATGTTCCCCATTCTATGAATTCACACAAAGTATTGTCTAGAAATTTAATGCAAAAAATCCCATATAATGTAAAAGCATTTTCCATAATATGGAGTCTAATGACAGTGGAAAAATTCAACTTAAGTAAAATAAATAAGTGATGAAGAAGTTTCAACTTTGAAATTGTCATCGCCTCAACGGCGTAATCGATAGCGTGTCTGCCCAAAGATTCGAGCCGGGCACTGACGAGGGTAGGTTCGAATCCGATCCGAAACACGTAAAATGTGAATTGTAGTTTTTTTCTGAGAAACTTCAAAAACCATAACTTTGAATTGAAAATATTCCAATTACTTCTTTACTTACTTGAGTTTAATTGATCTCAAAAATCCAAAATGAAATTTATATTTTATATTTAATATTTTTAGTAATACCTGCTGCAGTTGCCAAAGAAGTTTTACTTCAACAGCGTGTAAAGATTACGCACTTCATTTTTTTCTGGAAATAGATTTCGTGAATAGTAAGAGCCGAAAGAACAAGGAGTAAATGTTGTTCTTTCGGCTTAGTTTTTACTTAAAAAATGTTTATTTTTTGATAGCGAAACGAGGCAAAACAAAAAAGTATTGTAAGAAGTTTTTTGAGTGAATGCAGTTTTGGTCAGTGGGGAACAATAGGTACAGAAAATGTGTGCTTGTAGTAGCGTAAATGTCGTTTTTGCCATATAAATTTTAAAAAGAATAATTTATGCTAAATATAGAAGTTATCTGGACTATTAGAAACTGTTGAAATGGAAAATGCCAGATCGTGTCAGTTGTAACTATTAAAATTAACTGATTATATAAATGAAAGACATAATATCTGAGATGTTTTAAAAACTAATAAAAAATATTAGGTATGGTCTATGGGTAGATAGTATGTTGTTTTTTAGAAAAATGTACAGGTGTTTTGTATTGAAGCTTACGTTTCTTGTGTTAGTTTAGTTTCAAAACTCAAAACAATGTGCCATTAAATCCATCTTTCAAAACCCATATTTTTTTGTTGGGATGGAAAGTTTTCCAGTTCAATAACCATTTATTTAATTGAAAAGATAGGTAGATTAATGGGTTTGTAATTTGGATTTGTACGATATGAAGAGTTCCGTTTTACGAACATATATAATATGGTATTGCCAGAAAAATGCCAGAAATGGGCATCATTTAATTTAACACAATTTGTAGTACCCTTGAGAGTGTACAATAAAATTTTAGACATAAAACATATTTTAAAAGACATAAAACATATTCTCTTACACGTCCTAACCTACACAATTTTACTTTCTTTTGTTTCAATTCCTATTATCTAACTAACATCACGTTCTATTGGAATAATAAAAAAAAAACGAAACGGAAGGAAAATTTGTCCAATAAATTTTCTGTTAAATTTCCATTAATTGAAATAATTTTTATGGTTTTTTTTTCTTTGCTCTCTTGTATGTTTGTTTGTTAAAATATGTCAGTAAACTTTTAATTGCTAAAAGCTTTTGTGTTTTAAGAATTTAATTTAATTTTGATGATGTATTTCTGTTTCTTTATATTCGATTTATATTGGTAATAAATAAAGTTAAATAAATAAATAAGAAATAGGAAAGAGATTTTTATTATTTTCATCAAAATCGATCGATTGTTCGTGCATTACAAGTTCGCCTTTCCCATGTAACAAAATACAGAAATAGTTAAAAAGCATAACCACAAACCATAATAATCTATTTCAAAAAAACTTTTTTTCTTTCATAACTCAACAGAATAAACTTTTAAAAGTTATAATTAAATTCAGGGGCGTCAATTGGGTAGGGCTGGGGGGGGCATTGGCCCCCCCCAAGGATCTGAAACTATCAATAATTCAATACATCGATTCAATAAAACCATCCAATCGTGGTAGAAATATACACTATAAAAATTTCAATGCACGGTTATTTTGTAAATTCGTCTAATTTTTAGAAGATTTACTTAACTAATATACCAATTTTATCGCATACTATTAATTGAAATATATCTGATAATATAATTATTACGTTACATATTATTTTGGCCCGACTAAAGTACAGTTCATCGCAATATTCAAACCGTTATCGTTCTTTGTATCAGGGACTAGAGGGCCGCCGATATGAAAGGCGGTCGAATTGCTTCTAATCTTGTGATGAAATCAGTTTTATAAACAAAACACGATCGTTCTTCCAAAAACGCCGTGGGTGCGTATTTTGACAAAATTCTATCGTACTGTAAGGTGCGCGGCATTACCGATTTTAGAAGAACGATTGTGTTTTGTTTATAAGATATTCGTGTCTGAGCCAGAGGAAATAAAATATTTCATTAGTATAGGGCTCGAGAGTTCATAGTGCAGTATTTAACATTCAAATTTCAATTGTTATTGGCCATTGGTAATTTATATAAACTTAAAAGTAAGTACATGCAGGAGAACACAACCTAATTATTTTTTTTAATAAAATGTGTTGTGTAGTAGGAATTACAATATGTGTACAATATGTGTTACAATAACACTTAAAAACTTTTAAGACCAAGGTCCCACAACAACATACGTTCGAAGGTGTTGATGGACGTAAATCTTCCTTTGTTTTATTTTTTATATTTTTTGTTAAAGAATGGATAACTAAACAAAAAATCCTATCACAGACAAAATATGACATAGGCCATTATGATAGAATAAAGAAAATAAAAGTAAATTAAAAAGTAAATAGCAAATTGTTACAAAAATTTGCTGAAACAAAACAAAAATGTAGTTACCAATAATCCAGCCAGTTGCCTATTCCTTGATCCTTTGACACACCATCTTTCTTAATGATTAAAGCCCACACATAGTTATATGAAGGCTCGTTTCCTCAAGGAAGCAATAGCGTCTCATCATCAATGATTATTTCACAGCTAAGACTGTGGGTGCTACCGTTGAATGAATACAGTTCATCCGCCACCACCCCTAAGATGTCACCTTGGTTAGTGATATCTCACTGCTATTGACAGTGGTATGTGATATCTCACGTTAACTCGTATGTCAATAGCAGGGACTGGGACCCGTAGATCAAAAATAAAAAAAAATTTTAAACAATAAAAACTGATCCCTCCATGCCTTCACTTATTTTGAGAACCCTGACTTTTTGGCCCTGTTTTTTATCTATATCATATTGTACAAACTTTACAACTTTTTTAAAAACAATAAATTAAAAACAATTCTAAATGTAAAATCCTATAACATATCTAAAGTTTTCTTGATAGTTGTGCTAATTTTTATAAAATGAATGAAAATAATTACGGGAGTAATTTAAATTTTTTGTGTTATTTCCAGTGATTTTATAATAGTGAATGTCTTATAATGGACAAGCAATATTTTCTAGCGACACGAACAAATTAAGTTATGTAAATATTTTCAAAATATGTTATGAAAACTTGCTGACAAATTCTTTTCGCTATATGGACTATAATTTTTAATTCATAAAATAGCAAAAATTATATGTTTGGTTGGTTATAATAAAATCTAAAATGTATCCTAAACGTCAATCTTTGTTCATTTTTTTATACAGGGAGGGAGAAACTATTTTTTTTTTGTGGTAGGTTTTTCTTATAGATTTAAAAGGAGCTCGCAATAATTGTACAATTTTGAATCAAATGAAAAATTTACGCACGTTTATGGGTAGTAAACTGCCCAGACGTCCCACGCTGACTGGAAATGTCCCACATTTCGTTGCGTTGTCCCACGGAAAAATTTGTCCCACGAAGCGTCCCACGAAACAAATATTTCCACCACATTTGCCCGCATTATCGAAATAATCAAAAAACCTTATATCTACCTACGTACAGTTTGCGCAATATCTTAGTCAAAGCCATGGCTTCACAGTTTTTCTTGCAGTTTGTATGATGTTATGTATATGTTGATTTAACTCTATTGAGAGAACAAACCAGTGCAATATTTTTTTTACTAAATAGTGTTTTAACTATAATTTTCATAGAAATACTAAACTCAGTTTTTTTCACTTCAATAATTTACATTTTATTTTGCAAATATCTATTGATGTCTAACACATCTACCTCAACGAAAAGGTTTCTTTGTTTATAGAAACATCTCCCCCGTGTATATACGAGAGATCGAAAGTATATAATGAAAAATAAAATACATAATATTTTACTTAAAAAGCCGCAGTTTTCCGTATAAATTCATAAACATTTAAATTTTCAAACCTGAGTTTACAATTTTCCTTTATTCGAGCACTCATTTCAATCCTTTGAAATAATATTCAATAATTAAAATGTTCATAATTTGAATATCGTTCTTACTCGTAAGAGTAAAATTTTTGTTTTTTTGATTTTATTCCTTTGGAACAGATTACATTTTCCTGTTCTTTTATTCGATTTGCAGAAGAACAAAATTAGTCATCCTTTATATTCATTTTTCTAACAATACATGAATAATTGAACGAATCATTCAAAGCATTTTACGTTGGAAAGTATCAAATTTGAAGCAAAAATAAAAGTTTTGAGTATTTGAAAGAAAATATTTATTTCAATTTAGTAGCAAGAATGATATTTTACTATTTTCACTCCTCTGTGTGGGAGTGTTATATTTTTTTTAAACTACGCACTCTGAAAGAACAAAGTAAAGGAGTGATATAAGTAGAGTTTCAAACTCTGTTTAAAACACACTTTAACTAGGTAGCTAGAGGTAGGTAGGTAAAATTATTACTTTCTAATATCTAATTTTTTTCTCAATAAAGAACAAACAAAGTAAACAGCATAAAAACTTGATAAATGTTATAGATTTGCAAAAGATAGAACGAGAGGTATACTATATACCTCTTATACCTACAGAATACAGAAAAGATATTAATTATTTAGTAAAATTAAAATAAATTGTTTCAATTGTTTTGCAGTCTTTTCTTGTGTAACAAAAGTTTTAAGCTACTATAAAAGGTAAATTTATACACCGAAAGAAAAAATCTTGGTTGATTCAAACATATTGCATTGTTAATCGAAAATTAAGTGAAAATTGGGGAACTAAATACGTTTGTGATTGAATCAACCAACGCTCCGTATTTAAATTAACAATTTAACCGTTGTTGATATATTTTTTTATAAGTATCAGAAACATATTTGATTTAACCATGTTTGTAGTTGAGTCAATTATGATTTAATTTTCAATTGACTACAAACGTGGTAAATTAAAAATTAGACTAAAAATAGTGATATTGAATACGTTTGTGATAGAATCAAGAAAATACGCCGTATTAAATCTTTTGGTTTGGTACATCTTTGTTTTGTTTTTGCTGCTATCGACGTTTGTATGGGTTCGTTTTTTTCGTAAATATAATATTTGAAATTTTTTATATTAGAAGTATGTGTTTCACATCAATCCCGACAAACATTTTTATGCATAAAGCTAGCGTTCGTATATTTACGTTCTAAATAGGAAATGTATGAGTGTGATTTTGTTTGTAAAGGATGCGTCCATTTTTTCGCCATTTTTTTAAATGATACAATTTAAAAGACCAAAATTCAGAAATCAAAAAATTTAAATATTTGAATTATGTGTAGAAAATTATACTAATTTTCCATAATTTTCTCATTATTATGAAAAATTAAATTAAAATATCGATAAATGGACATGGAACAAGACAAATAAAAAATATTAAAAAAATATAATAATTTTTTTAAATCACCAAAATTAATTATAGAAAGGGCCTGATATCGTTAATGAATATTTTTGTTATAACATTAACTGAAAAATTTCTTTCGCACATAATTTTATGTGCACATAATATGAAAATTATTTAAATCAATTAAACACATCTAAATTATTTCCTAAAGTAAAATGTTAAATAAAACCAGCCATGGTAAAATATATAAAAACTTTTCATTTTTCTATTCTTTTGTTTATTAGTTTCTTTTCTCCTAGTTTTTTATTTTAACAAACACAATAATTTTCAAACAAAAACATGAACAAACTGAACTGAAAAATATGAACAAGAAAAATTGATCACGCCGTGGTTGATTTAAATAATGAAAATTGTTACGTTGTTTAAAATAAATTGACAATGCTAAATAACCACGTTCGTATTAGACGCAAAATCAAACAAGCTTTGTAGTTGATTCTACCAACGTTTTTTTTTCGGTGATACTAATTTTTAAAATTATATTTAAAAAGTTCTCCTGCAAATCAAGACGGATAGAAAACGTTTACGTAAATTCTTATACGATATTGAATTGGACTATCCTTTTATAAAAAAATAAAAATATAACGACGCAAAAGTTTATTGTATTACCAGTCGGAGTGAATTTGCAAATTAACAGTGGACATTATGATATTAAAAGACATATTGATACAAATAAATATAAAAAAGCGAATTGCTATAAGCCGCCAGCTCCAGTAGCTTAAACAAGTTTTGTTGTTATTTTGTTTTCTTGTTGTTATTTAACATTGGCAAAAAGCTAGTCGCAATTTGCGCTGATAACACGAACACCAATTTTAGTGGTGTCACGTCAAGGGGTGAAAATTTAAAAGCAAGCTAAACGCGAATTTGAACCAGAATGTATTGGGTATTGGATTCGCAGCCCGTATTCTAAATAATGCAATAAGAAGTGCTGCTGATTTAAATGGCAGGGGTAAAACAATTTGGATAATTTACTGTCTTTACTGGTTTAAGTTGAAGGAGTTCTGCGGCAAAAGTAATGTCAAACATAACCAACTTATTGGAATACAGTGAAACTCGCTGGCTGGCGGTAATGCCAGCACTAGAAAGAA
This sequence comes from Diogma glabrata, assembly GCA_963693315.1. Taxonomy (NCBI): domain Eukaryota; kingdom Metazoa; phylum Arthropoda; class Insecta; order Diptera; family Cylindrotomidae; genus Diogma; species Diogma glabrata. The sequence continues at coordinate 143,566 of CAVNZG010001038.1, forward strand.
TTTTGAAAATGTACGAACCACTGTAAGAACGTTGGTCCTAACGGTTGAAAAATGTCCAATTAAAATAAAAGAATTTTTTGTAGAATTAAATAGTAAACAAATAGTAAAAGAAAGCATTAAATAGTAAATTTATGCACAATCTAGTTAGCACGTTTTCACCGTCCCACTTTCTCGCAATAGAAATTCTAATTAGCTAGTATTTGGAAGAATGTTTGCATTTTGTCCCACATTTTAACGATTTGGCTCTGGTCAGTTTAGGGTAGACATAACTCTTTCTCTCTGAGACAAATAAAGGAAAACAAACAAACAAACAAACAAAAAAACGATTCGACATAAGAGGAGTCACGTAGGGATTGCAATCCCCTGGTGTTTTATGGATCCTGGGACTACGTGACTCATAAATTTTAAACCCCGGGATGCCTGGGATCGTATAGAAAAACCATCCTTTTTTTATGCTGCACGATCTGCTGTCGTTTACAAATTCACTCTCTGAACAGTTACAAAGCAAAGATATAATAATTTCTAGAACAAGCGCTTTAATTAAAACTACTTTCTTGATGCTTAAACAATGCAGAGATGATACTAAATTTAAAATTATTTTTAACAAATGAAGGGATTTTGCAGAACTTTGCAACATTCGCTTCAATGAAACAATAACAGAAGACAAAGATCTAGCAGAGTAACCGAGGTAGCTCAAAATCATTTTATTTTTATTTCTAAGTCCATGCATTTAAATGCTTTTAAATATATGTGTGTATAATAATGTGTATGTTATGTTTTACGAAAAAAATCTTTTTATGTCATTTAAATTCTCGCCCCCCCCCAAGATTTTGGTGAAATGACGCCACTGATTAAATTATAAATTTATTTAAGTTTTCGTGATAGAAAGATATAAAGTTTAATAAATAAAAATAAATTAAACTGTAACAATATTCAACAGAGCACAAAGCTGTTTGTTTGTTTGTATTAATAAAAACTTAGTAAAACGAACAAACTCCATACACATAAGTTGTGTGTAAGTAAGCTTTAGAACGATAGTTTTGTTTAATTTGATTATTTTTGGTTTATTGTCAAAGGAAAAATTAAGTTAAATAAAATAATTTAATGAATCGAAATATAATCGTGATAATCAAGTTAATGTAAATTTTTATTATGCACAAGGCTCTTGTTTCATTGCCTCTTTTTGGTTCCATAAGAGAGATTTCTTTAATTTTACTTGTATTATTTTGGATTAATATAATTTATTTAATGTAGTTAAATGATTACAGGTTGAAGGTTTCATATTTTCATAATCTCTAAATTTAAAATTATTGATTAACGCTTACAGTTAATTTAATTTAAATTGTTCTTAATAAAGGTCACCAGCACAATCACTCCAATAAAGATTAAATTGATTACGGGATTTTAGGAAATCCTTAAAGATTTAAGAACAAATTAGGAAACAACAAAATAATTTGAAAACTTTATTGTTTTTTTTTAATTATTTTGACCCTTGACCCTTTTCTCTAAATAATAAACTTTAATAATTGTGTTTGTTTTTCGAAATCAACCTTTTTATTTATGCAAGAAGGAATATTATTTGAAGCTTGGATTGGATTGGAGTGATATTACGAAATGCATCGTTTCATGAACTCTGTATTGAATTTTTAAGGATAGTTTGCATAAAGGAAATTTAAAATAATTATTTACTTTTAATAAGTCTAACTTTTTTATCGATAAGAAATTGATATTTATTTTATTATATTTTCTATTTAACACTGTCAAAAGATCAATAATTTCGATTTTTTTCTGCTGTGATTGACATGAACGTAATGAGATTGGAATAATAAAATTTAACGGAAAAATGAAGTAGAAAATAAAAAAAATCTATTGCGCTAAGAGGCTTAACTTAATTTCATTAAAATAAAAAAATTGATTTAATTTTAAGAATTTTAATTTGGTTTTAAGTGAAATTTTCTTTTGTTGTGGTTTAAGTTTGTAACAGAAAAAACAAAATTAATTGAAATTTTTATTGGAAAAACGGTTTGATAAAACATAAAATTGGTGTCACGATTTTGGTTGGGAATTGGATTATGAGAATTGACTAGAGGACATGGTGAATGATGGATTATGTATTGTTCAAAATGTTAAGGCATTTAGAACAATTCAGGGTGCAAACTGGTTGCTGGTGCAAATAGCAATTGGCGTATGTTGTTTAGTATTATTTTCTACAGATCATATCAAGTGATATTTCATTTTATTTTATTAAAATGTTTACTTTTTTAATGGCTTTGTCACTTTAAGGTTTTATCAACAATATCAAACCTAAACAGTTTTAATCCTTTTATTACACAGAAAAAACTGGTATTTCTCCTTTAATGACCAACAAAAAACCGATAACTGGACATTTTATTTTAAAATTTAAAACAAATCGTCAACACATTAATCATACTTTGATTACGTACTATCAAACAACTTATGATCATTTCATAAATAATATCTGATCATATACAACGTTTCATTGTAAAGCTGAATTCATATTTAAATATGATTTTTGATATCGATATTTTAATGATATCTTCACGTTTCAAGATCGCCTGAAACTTCTTGACAACTTTTTTTAGTTCGCATTCTGTAGGTGTGTATGTGTTGTGTATATGTGAGTGTAATCCTATTCAAATTTTAATTATTACAATTAATTTATCGTATAAAAATAAAAAGTAATAATGTGTATTTGTGGCTAATCCCTATTTGAACTAAAATTAATTGTTTGATGGCTTCTTAGTTTAAGTTTTTTTCAATATTTTTTTGTAATTTTTCTTTTTACTTTGATTTATGTTCTAGAAAGCATGTTTTTGTATATGATGCAATTAAATCATATTATTTAACTTTACAATCTCAAAATAGGCAATAAAGTTAGTTTGATGTGTCAATAAACCTTATCCAAGAGTCTTATCAACTAGTTAAGACTCTTGGATAAGGTTAGACTCTTATCAACTAATTGCTTCAATTCGAACTGACTTTTACTATGTGTATCGATGATTATAATTTAGCAACAACCGGAGTTACCGGAATGTACAAGTGATCAGAAAACGGATAAGTAATTCGTTGGTTATTAAGGGTTTTGAACATTACAAATATGATAAGCATTTACAAATTTAAGTTTACATTTATACAAAACAAAATTTCATAATAAAACGCCTTAACTCATTTCTTGAAACAAAACGAAAAATCAAAAACACTAGCAACACAATTAAAAAGTTTAACCATTATGTTTATAGGTTTACTATTTCCGTATCCCGTTCTATGAAACTTTGTCACTAAACAATCACGATTTCTTAAATTTCTATTGGGAACATATAAATTTATACTTTTTAAAAGGTAAACACTGTCATTGTATGATAAAAGCAGATCACTAACCAAGACAACATGAGCTCGCTTCCTACAAACTTTAGGTGAATCCAATGAAATAAGTTTACACCGTTCCTTATAATTACCTAAATAACAAATATTATCCCATGGAGATTTTTCAGTATTATAGATCAATAATCCAGTTTTCCTTCGATAAAAGTTCATGAACGATTTTTGTACATTTTTAATTCTCTTTATATCGCATGTCCTATAAGGGCTCCAAACACAAATGGAACATTCAAACTGTGAGCGTATAAACACAAAATACAATTTTATGAAGACATCAGAATCATTAAACTATTTCATGATTCGTTTTAAAAATCCTAACACAGTCATTGATTTAGCAATTATAAAATCGATGTGACGGTTAAATTTCAAAGATGGAACAAATGTAACCCCGAGATCTTTAATCTGAAATCATCGAGACAAATATTCACCATTAATTATGTATTCGGCCAACATAGGATTTTTTACGCGATGAAAAGTTAATATTCTACATTTTTTTATATTAAGGTTTAATTTGTTTTTATAAAACCAATCTACAATAGAGTCCAAGTCTTCTTGTAGAAGTTTAAAATCATCTGCAGGATTTATAGCACGGAAAATCTTATGGTCATCTGCGTAAATTAAACATTTAGAAAACTTCAAATTCTCATTAATATCATTATTGAATAGAATACAAATTAGAGGCCCCAAGTGTGAACCTTGAAGTACACCGGAACGGACTGATAATAGTTTCGAGAAATGTGCTTCAATTTTAACGAATTGCGTACAGCCGATTAAATATTATCATAACACGTTTAATAGAGGCTCACACAAACCGTAAGTTCTATCTTTGTTTTCTACCTCATAGTCAATTGAATCAAACGCCCTACTAAAATCAGTATAAATGACATCTAATTGCTTATTTAATTCGATAATATCAATTGCTTTATAGGCCAGGCAAAATAGTATTTTAACAACAAAAAAATTCGTTACAGCAAACTGATAGTGGGATATTGTAGAACACGATATTGTAAAAGAGGGAAACATAAATCGAACCAGCAGCTGCTATCCGGGGGAGAATGGGGAGGGTTTTTAGGGGTTGAAAAGGGTTTTTCGTGATTTCTGGCTAAACCGTGCATCCTATCAAAAAGAGTCATATATAAAAGTTGTAGGGAATAAAAAGATCTACACTTTTTGTACGGACCATTTTTACCCTCACCTCAACATTTTTCGAAAAAAATGTGAAAAACCGATTTTTTTCCTTTTTCTTGTTTTCTTTTACAAAAAAAATTTTATGAAGTTCAAATTTTGGAAAAAGATACCTCCATTTATTGGAAAAAGGCAGCAATTTTTTCGGAGGGAAATATTTAGACGTTGTTGTTAAAATTAATTTTTTTGAAAAAAAAAACAAATTTTTAACTGCGATTCCTCTTAAAACTACGCCTCCTAAAGAGTTCAGTTTTGACTCATTTACTCGTTCTTACGTCTATTTTTGATAAATGGTAAAAAAGTATAAATCTATGGACAAAAAGGCGGGAAAATTGAAAAAACCGAGAAAATCGCTTTTTTTTCGTGGTAATTTGCATATTTATCGTTGAATAATTGTTACTAATTAATAAAATCATATTATTTTTTTTATTATTACGTAAACAACGATCATTCGGAAATACATTAATGAATAATTAGATGCTTTCGTTTTCGAACTTGATAAAAATTGTTCGAGGAAATAATCAACAATTAGAATTTCAGTCGTACTAAAAATCTTAAAAATTAAATATCTCAAGAACACGAATATTAGCCTCTTTGTAAATTTGTAATATTTTAGAGTAAAGATAGAACTGTTCTTACAAAAAAAAAATAAATTAAATTTCAATTGATCTTCAACCCAAGCGCCAACTTTAAAAAAGTTTTTTAATATTTTAATTTAAAAATTAATTACAAAAACAATTAATTATTTTTTTTTTCAAACGATTAACTAATCACCTACAAAAAAAAAAAAGTTTGATAAAATTGGTAAAGCCGTTCTTGAGCAATTTGATTTCGAAGGTACATGGGATTGGCAGAATTTTCATTTTTCTAAAATATTTAATGTTTATTTTAGTTTATAATATATGATAATTAATATATGATATATTTTAATTTAATATGAATTTTTTATTGTAATTGAAAGGAAAATTCACTATCTATTTGATAAATTTCAGCAAAATCTGCAACTGGCATATTTTTGCTAACAAATATTCGAATTGGTTTTTATCGTCGAACAAAACGTCTGTCTGTAATTTGAGTATGTTTTTGGTAAAATATTAAACCTTCAGAAAACCCCAAAAAAGCTTATTTAGTACCTTCTTTAAACCTCATTTAGTACCTTCTAAACCCAAAATAAGTTTAATAGAATCAGTTAACTTGGGTTTAGTGTATGGCACAAAGTACAAAAAAAATCAACCTATATTCAAATGTGTTTTCCTCAAAAACAAAAAATAACAATTGTCCTTATAGGTTTAGTATGTTTTAAGTAAATAACAAATCTGTAAAATATAAAAAACATGAAAGAAAACTAAAAGGTACTTTTTGAGATCGCCATGTTTGAAGAATAAAATTTGCTTTTTTGTTACCTAAATAAACTAAAAGTAACGAAAGCATATAATTATTCATTTATTTATTTCCAAATGATCGTCGTTTACGTTTATCATAAAAAATTTAAATGATTTTATTAATTAATAACGATTATTCAACGATAAATATGCAAATTACCACGAAAAAAAAGCGATTTTCTCGGTTTTTTCAATTTTCCCGTCTTTTTTTCCATAACAGTGTACCATTTTTTTTACCACTTATCAAAAATAGACGTAAGAACGAGTAAATGAGTCAAAACTGAACTCTTTAGGAGGCGTAGTTTTAAGAGGAATCGCAGTTAAAAATTTGTTTTTTTTTTCAAAAAAATTAATTTTAACAACAACGTCTAAATATTTCCCTCCGAAAAAATTGCTGCCTTTTTCCAATAAATAGAGGTATCTTTTTCCAAAATTTGAACTTCATAAAATTTTTTTTGTAAAAGAAAACAAGAAAAAGGAAAAAAATCGGTTTTTCACATTTTTTTCGAAAAATGTTGAGGTGAGGGTAAAAATGGTCCGTACAAAAAGTGTAGATCTTTTTATTTCCTACAACTTTTATATATAACTCTTTTTGATAGGATGCACGGTTTAGCCAGAAATCACGAAAAACCCCTTTCAACCCCTAAAAACCCTCCCCATTCTCCCCCGGATAGCAGCTGCTGGTTCGATTTATGTTTCCCTCTTTTACAATATCGTGATCTACAATATCCCACTGTCAGTTTGCTGTAACGAATTATTTTTTTTTTTCTAATTTTTTCTCCTATTATTACTGGCCTATTATTAGAAAATTCAAGTAGGTTTGTTTGTGGAGAGCGACCGCAAAAAACCCATATTGTTCCTCACAAATAAAAGTCTTGAGTTTGAAGTTCAATATATCAGAGATGATCGATTCAAAGAGCTTTGGAATTGAAGATAGTAGCGATATACCATGGTAATTTGATACATCACTACGTCAGATTTAAATATGGGAGTTATTTGGGATATTTTCCAATAGGGGAAAAACCCTAGTTGAAAGTGATTGATTAAATAATATTGATAGAGGCAGATATAGTGGAATATGTTGTTTAAAAATTGAGCAGGAATACCTTTAAGACCACAACCGTCCTTAAAAGATTTCAAGCCATTCGAAATTGTTTCAGGAGTAATATCTGGGATTGAGATATTATTAAAATTAAATATTTTGAATTGATGAGTAATTTGAGAATGATCGATTTTATACACACTCTGGAAGTAATCGACAAACGAACTACATAATTCTTTAAGATCAGAGCTTTTATTACCATTATAACTCATAGTTGATGGAAAGCCATTTGTTTAACGGTTACTATTCACAAATTTCCATAAGTTTTTCGGATCATTAGATATGTTAGACTGAATTGAAATGAGATATCTTTTATAAAGTTCACGCTGGTATGCAGAGAAATCGTTAGGGATACATAAATAACTGTTTATAGTATCTGCGTTGAAATATAATTGAAATACCATCTGATCCGTAAAATTATATTGCTGGTGATGTTAACTCTTTCTTATTGTTCTATAAATAATGAAATATGAGCTCAATGGTTCTTATCTTTCATTTTTTTTTTGCTTTGTTCTTTATAATTTTTTTTAGCTTTCGTTAATTATATGCGAATATATTCTAATGTAAATATATGATTCTTCATTCAGATAGTTTGTTAAGATCTATCGAGTTTAGGTAAGGTTACTCGATCACTTCACTTTATATTGGCTAGACAACACTATATGAAATATATTCACTTAAAACACAGTTAATTTTTAGTTAATTTATTTATATTTATAATATTTTGATATTCACAAAATTCACATTTTATTTATAATTATTGAATACAACTGATTGCTGTAGAGTTTAAAACCAAAGAGAAGTTAAATAATGATTAATAATTGTTTTTATATTAATTAAATACTAGATTTAACATTTCAAATAACTTGTTTTGGTGATTGTGTGTATACTGTATTTATTTATTGCTATTGTTGGTGTAAGTTATCCAGTGGTAGCGGCTGCTACAAATCCATCCACAAGCATTTAAAGAATAATGAAACGATGTGATTATTTTTTTGAAAATCTAAACAAATGTTGTGGAATTCATGCATTTTTTTCTAATAATAATCAACTTTAGGGTTCCGTACTTTGAAAAGTTAAAAACGGTAACCTTTTGGTAAGACTTCGGCTTTCTACAGTTATAAAATGTATTTGTCCACGCCTTTTTTTGTATTTTATAAAGATGGATAAGGAGATAGTAAAACAATTTTAAGCAATCGAGTTTGATTAAGAAAAATTGAAAAAGATAGAAATATTTTAAAAAAATTCGATAAAATATCGACTGCTTAGATTTTAAGTTATTATCAAAAACTTTCGTTTTGTTCTTGTCCCCTCCCCCTATTAACTTCGAACATTACAAAAGAAAAACTTGAAAAAAATTCACGATTATAGAAAATTTTGTAAAGATTGAAAGAAAACTATAGCAGTCGTCTAATCGTTTAAAATGTTATATGGAGGGAGTTGCGAGTGGAAATTTTGAAAAAAAAAATATTTTTGACCGTGACGAGTGTCATATGCAAGATAAATTTTTTAGCTATTACAATTTTTTTTGTAATTTTCGAAAGCATAAGTTTTCAACTTATTTTTAAAAATATGAAACTTAACTTCGAACATTACAAAAAACAAATCCTAAAAAAAATTCACGGTTATAAGAAATGTTGTAAAAATTGGATAAAACCCTCGGCGAGCATGTTATATTCGCACTTATCCGACTTGTTTATTGAATAATTTGTTAAATTTTTAGTTTGATTAATTATAACAAATTAGAAAAAAAATCATGGCTCTATTTAAATAAACAAATATAGAAAAATTTCAGCTATTTACTTTGGTCTGAAAGACCTAAGTACATATTACATTCTCCAACCAAAAGTGCAATTCTTACCCCCACTTTTTTTTAGCATTTCTCGACGTTTTAGGACCTACTGATTCTAGAAAAGCAAAAAATAGTAAATAAAGAAACTAGTTTCATAATCGACGATTTTATCGCACGCAATCTGTTTAGAAAACGACCAGCGCAGCGGGGAGTTTTCTAAGGGATAAGTGCAATAAAACGTCTTATGAAACGAGTTTTTTATACTATTTTTTCTATTTTGCATTTTAGGTAGATTTCATATAAAAATCTACCTATTGCAATGGGCTTCATCTCGGAATTTCGGAAAAATTTTTGTGCCAAACGACTATATATGATAAGCGGAGACAAAAAAACAAAAAAAAAAAAAAATTTATATATATATATATATATATATATATATATATATATATATATATATATATATATATATATATATATATATATATATATATATATATATATATATATATATATATATAAACGATATGAGATATAACGAAAACAACCGGCACTCTCACGGTCGCATTTGTTGAGCTAGATCAAAAAAATTTTCTGTACTTGTGTGTTTTAATAATATCTTGGACAAGTTCGTGAATCAGCAAAATCAAACACGTGGTTAAGAAACTAGAGGATTTTTCTGAAAAAAATTGATTTTTTAAAACCGTTATAACGGCCGTTTGGATACTAATATTTCAAAAAATTTAACAAATTTAGAATTTTTGAAATCTTTTTTATCAATTTGTTTTAAAAATAGACCTCTGCAGTTTGAGGTTCCTGAGTGAGCCGCTCCAACAAAAAAGTTTGCAAAAAAATTTTTTTTTTTAAAACAACCGGCACTCTCACGGTCGCATTTATAAGACCAGATCAAAAAACCTTTTTTAAAAATGTGCGTTTTATTAATATCTTGGACAAGTTCGTAAATCAGCCCAATCCAACACATGGTTAAGAAACTAGAAGCTTTATACTAGAAAAAAACTCTGTTTTTTAGATCCGTTACAACGGCCGTTTGGATTCTAATATTTTTAAAAACTTCATAAATTTAGAATTTTTGAAACCTTTTTAATCAGTTTCTTTCAAAAAAAAGACCTCTGCAGTTGGAGGTTTCTGAGTGAGCGCCTCCAACAACAAAGCTTGTAAAACACAAAATGCGTTTGAATCAACCGGCGCTCTCACGGTTGCATTTGTGGAGCCAGATCAAAAAACCTTTCTTAAAAATGTGTGTTTTGTTAATATCTTGGACAAGTTCGTAAATCAGAAAAATCTGACACATGGTTAAGGAACTATAGGCTTTATACTAGAAAAAAAAGTAGTTTTTTTAATCCGTTATAACGGCCGTTTGAATACTAATATTTTTAAAATCTTCATAAATTTAAAATCTGTGGAAACATTTTAATCCGTTTCTTATAAATATAAACCTCTGCAGTTAGAGGTTTTTGACTTGTTGGCTTCAACAAAAAAGTTTGCAACAATCCCCAACTACAATTTCCAAAAACCTTATAACAGTCAATGTCAACCTTATAACAGTCAAAAAAATAAAAGATTTGAATAGAAGAAATTAATTTTTTTTTCTTAGAAATAAACTATTTTGATATTTTGCAGTAATTGCACGACATATGATATAGAGTAGATTTGTGTCATAAATTGTCACACACATGTTCTGTGTGATTTGATATTTGTTTGTTGCAAAATTGGATAGATATAATTTTGCTTGTAGATAGCTAATTATCTTTTTACAATTTGTTCGATATCTGTTTGAAATTAGTTTGTTTTGTTTAAACTAATCTGATACATCAGATTCTACTGGCACACAAAACTGTCTGATCTCGAAATCTACCTATTTCTAGCGGATATACGTGCCGCTTGGACTTTTTTTGTCTTGAAATTTAAAAAAATGTGTATTTTATTAAAAAATAATCAATTTGAAATTTTATTACTATTACCAGTGGCGTACGCAAGGGGGGGTTGCTGGGGGTGCGAACCCCCCCCCCCCCCCCCATGTTGCATCAAATCGGTTAAAAAAATATTCTAATATACACTTACATGGAATTTAAATTTAAATTTACTATAGTAAAAATAACTAATTGTATCAGATCCCTTATTTCATAACAACAGTAGTTATTTTGTGTGTGTACATTTTATTTAATCTATAATGCAATTTGAATTATAATTCATAACCATATATTTATATTATATTTAAATACCGATTGTGTTAAATGTTAAATACCGATTTTTTATTTTATTTTTTAACCTTTTAAATATAAGAAAAGTTGGTCAAGTGCGAAGAAAATTCGCTCGCCGAGGGTTCCGTGAATCAACAAACTAACAATAATAATTTAAATAAAGTTGTGTTGTAGACTTTTTATATCGCCAGACCATAGCGCCTATGATAAAATAGTATATTATGCTACGATCATGTAATGACGGTTATCAACCGGGATACGAAACGAGCCGTAGGCGAGTTTCGTATGGTATATGCGAGTGTATTAATAACCATTTCATGAAAGTGGCATACGCTATTTTTTCTACACCCGGTAAATAACGATGAACGAAAATTACAACGATAATTTTTTTTTTGCTGTCAGAAATTTTTTTTTTCATTCATACAAACTTTGATATTTAAACAGTAGGCTTTGCTTTAACTGTCGGCAATTCTTCTTGTCGTCGATAATTTTGCATTGTCGTTATGAAAATTTTTTGTTGTCATTTTTTCTTCTAACAAAATGAAATATAATTTTATCTTAGTAGGCGCATAAATGTTTTAAATTTGTAATTTATTTTTTACAAATAAACATAAACATGCAACCATTTGTGAATGAAACCAGACATTTGTATTATTTGTTTATTGCATTTTTACATAATTTTGTTTTATTGAATAATTTATAGAAAAAATTTTATTTAGAAACTAATAATTATATTTTAAACAAAATTATAATTCAAAAAAAATTATCTTATTAAATACCACTCTTCATTGAAATTTTTTCGAAAATTTTTCAATTTTACTCATTAAATTATTTTTAAGCAACACTGCTCAATCAAACCACTACTTAAACCATTCGTCCTTTGGACTCGTGTTTTATTGTGCGCTTTGATTCGCTGTGTTGCTAAATAATTTAATTCGTAAAATCAAAATATTTTCGAAAAAATTTCAATGACTCGTGGTATTACAACCGAAAATTTCAATTTTCAAATTTCAAAGTTCATTTTTTTTCCCATACGAAAATTTCAACAATCGTCAAATGCATAGCATGTTTGATTGAAAAACTATGGGTTTCTTTCTATTGATTAAAAATCTGTATCGTAATAAAATCTGTATCGAAATGAATATCATTATAAAACGGATTTTGGTCATATAAGTGTATTTTTATAGTACGGGTGTAGAAAAAATATTTTATGTGATACACTCAAAAAAAAACTAAGTAAATTTTATAACTTTTTATAAATATACAACTCACAAATTTTTTTGTAAGTTTACCAAAAAATATTGTAGAGTACAAAAAAAATTATTTGAAAAAACAAAAAATTTATTTGATTTACAAATTATTTTTGGATTTGAAGGAAAAAATTTGTTTTTTTGTCAAAAAGTTTTGTGTGTTGTATATATATAAAAATTTTGTAGAAGTGACTTTTATTTTTTGGAGTGTAAAAATGATTTTTTCCTCGTAAATATCAATAGCAATGTCAATTGAAAATTGATCCAAATTATACACAAAATATTAAATCTCGTTAAATATTAGCAATAGCAGTTTAAGGTAACTAAGGAGAAATGCAATTACACCACCTTGTAAATGTTTTAAATTGGAAAATATACATTATGATTTCAAATAACAATTCAATAATAATTGACGATAATTCAAAAACTGTGCACCGCAAAATTAAAAAAAAAATTACAATGTTTCTTAAATTAAGTGCTCTTTCCTATAAGTGCCCTCCCCACTTGTTCGAATCAAAAATGATTTTTTTACTCTTTTTCAATCTCACCCCCTCAAAATACAGAAAAATAAATATGTGACATTTTGCTATAGTTTTGGATCAGGGTTTATCAAATTTCCTATCACTGTCTGTTTTTTCAAATTTTAATGTCAATCAACGTCGAAACGTAGGCAGGAGGGGGAACAACTTTCAGTAGCACTGTTTTGACAATGGTTCAAAACCTGTGCACCGTAACATTTAAAAAAATATTACAATGTTTCTTAAATTAAGTGCTCATTCATTCGCTCTTTCCACTTGTTAGGGTCAAAAAAGATTTGTTTCACCCTTTTCCAATCTCACCCCCTCAAAATCTCGCCCCATCAGAAAAATAATTAAGTGACACTACGCTATAGTTTTCGTTCAGAGTTTATCAAAATTCCTTTTTCTGTGATTTTTTCAAATTTTTCTGTCAATTAAGCTCGAAACCCAAGGGGGAGACCAACTTTTTCTTGCACTTGTTTGACAATAATTCAAAAACTGTGCACTGCAAAATTCTAAAAATAATTACAATGTTTCTTGAATTAAGTGCTCGTTCATATGATAACTCACATGGCTGGGTTTTAAATGGTGTTTTCCCCCTTCTCATATTCACCCGCTTAATAAATACGATTATACGTATTTTAAACTTCGCTATATTTTTCGTTCAAAAGATACCACTTTTTCTATATTTCCTAAAACTTTTGAAGTTTTTTTATTAAGTAGGTTCGGAACTAAGTGGGGAAAGAAAACATGAAAAAACGCTATTATCCAATTTTATTCAAAAAACTGTACAGTAAAAAATTATAGAATACATTTTTAAGGGATACTGAATTCAAGTCCTTTCATATGATACCCTACTTGACTCGGTAAAGAAAGTATTTTTTTAAAGACCTTACATTGCACCCCGTAAAACAAGGGGAAACCATTTTATTTTGTATCTGTCATCTTCAGTGTCATCAAGTTGGTTTTATACGCATCTTAAATTTCAGGTCCATAGGATTTATAGTTTATGAGATAACCGATTTTAATACAACAGATTACAGAATACACATCGTAGTCTCAATAGTAGTGTTCCGCATTAAAACGGAACTCAAATTAAATTTTTTATCTAATCCCCCCCCCCCCCCATAGCTCAATCCTGCGTACGCCACTGACTATTACTAATTATTTTAATTAATTAAAATATTTAACACTAATTTAGATATTCTTATTAATTTTATTTATATAATTATTCGTTTTAATTTTCACTGACGCTTGTATGACCAATGTGACCAACCTTGAAAAACAAAACTTTGCGTATCGTCTTGAAGCCCATTTCAATACGCAGTTGGGTATCGAAATGACTTTATTTTAGACGCAAAATAGAAAAAAAATTATGTCTGTCTGCCGTCACATACGACGAAATCTAGAGAACGGCTGGAGAGATTTCAAAACTTTTTGTTTCTAAAAATAGGTAGTATACTCAATGGTAAGAGCCGAAAGGACGTCGATAGCTGTCCCAAAAGTATGTCAAAAAAATCGTCAAGTGTGTCAAAAGGTAATTTGTATATTTTTTGCTCAAAAAACGTTCATTTTAAGTGATTACGAATAGGAACATTGAATTTGGAGAAATATTGATGGTCGGGATTGGTATGTGAGACCAAAAACTAGATTATTGCTTCATAAGTTTGTCAAAAAAATGTTGTCAAGTGTGTCAAAAGAATGATTTTCATTTTGTTTTACTCATTTGTGTGGAAAAAAATGAAATTAATAATTTGTTTGACATGAAATGTTATCGAACATGAAATTGGACATGAAAATGTTTGATTTTGCTATAATTTTTGATATATTTTCTTAATTTTGAAAGAAGTTTGTATTATTGATTTTGTAAGAATTTTCGGAATATTTTTAGAATTTTGAAAAAGTTTCAAGTTTTGATTTTATTATAATTTTTTGAATATTTTTGGCATATAGAAAAAAGTTTGTATTTTTGTTTTTGTTATAATTTTTTTAATATACTTAGAATTTTGGAAATAGTTTGAATTTTTGAATTTGTGAATTAAGAAATTTTGCAATAATTTTAGACTTTTGAAAAAAGTTTCAATTTTTGATTATTAAGAATTTTCATAATTCATAACAAATGTTTTTTTAAAGGCATCGAGTTTGGTCTAGAAAAATCGAAAAAGATCAAAGTATTTATTATTTGAGTTACTGCTAAAAACAAGTGTTTTCCTCCTGTCCCTTCCTTTCCCTTAAGCTAGACAAAAGAAAAAAATTGAAAAAATTCATGGTTATGGGAAATGTTATAAATATTGAAAGAACTCTATAGCGGTTGGCTCATCATTTCATACGTTCTGTAGAGGGAGTTGAGAGTGGAAATTTCAAAAAAAAATATTTTTGACTTTGTCGAGTGGGAAAGGTATGAAAAGTTAATTTTTTCCTTGTCCAAATCACTTTGTTTTTGTAATTTTAGCACGCGAAGTTTTTGAGTTATGTTCAAAAATGTGAACAAATTTTCCTTGTAGCAAATGTGTTTTATAGTAAATTATTAAGTCAAACGAAATATAGAAATGAACAAGATCAGATCAGATCAAACAAGTTTAACAAATCAGATGAACTCGACTTCAGGCGAAAGGTGTTAGGTTGAAAAATTGTGCGATAACATACCCGTTTCCTATTCAATAGATTATCATTTAATATGGTTATGTTGCAAAGGTCCTGTATGAGGCTGATCACTAATTACAAACATTTTTGAAATTGTTGAACTCGGCCAGAAAATTGGTTGAAGTATAGAATTGTTACAGTCAACTAAATTTGTAAATCTGTTCTTTTCGTTAGGTCTGATACAGTACCAATAGGGTAGAAAAAAGTAGCCACCATCACTTCGATCTTAGATCTGCTGACAGTCTCTGTGAATATTTAATTTTTCAACTAGCTGAAGTTCAAATCCTGTTGGAATATCGATCTCACCAATATGCAGCAGACAAATCACTTAACTCTCTTAACTATGCTTTCGTTGTCAATAATTTGACGACACTTTTGCCTCCAACTATTGTGCATGGTGATTTTAATGTTGATTTCAATAAAAATCCTCAACACTGGCACTCAAACTATTTTCTACAAAAAAATTTTCAAATAAAAATTCATTAAAGCTACAACAATTGATAATATATTTTCCAATACAAATAATTTTGAAGTTGCCGTTATTGAAGCTTTCTTTAGTCACCATAAACAGCTTTGGGTAAGTTCCAAACCAATGTGAAACTATACTAGCAAAAACTGTTTTTTTCTCAAATATTATATACACGGCACCCTCAGCGACCGAATTATATTCACACTTGCCTGACTTTTTTAATTTGGCAGAATAATGGTGGAAACATAAAAGTAAATAAATTCATGCAGTTAAAAAAAATTGAATATGTAATGCAAATTGATACACATATAGGTCCTACGGAAGTTTCCATTACAAACCAATACAAAGCTTGCTATATAAAGTTAAAGTAATGCTCTTTGCATCAATATTTAGCAGAGTAACTGGAGAGACAGTTACAACAGCATACTTGGAGTAAAATATAAAGCTTGTTGTTTAAAAATGTCTGTTATTTGCATTAAATAATATTACGCGCAACATCTTTTTTAGTATGACATTTTAATGCAAATTACATCATAACTTCGAGTTACTTTGATTATTACGCTCCTGCCTAAATTAATCAAATTAAAATAAAGAAATTACAACGGAAAAAATTAAAACATACATACCACCTTAATCACTATTATTATTGACTTTCAGCTGAGAAGCGATAACTAAAACATACATGAAACGATTTTAAATATATATTTCTAAAATGGATAATACTCTAGTGAATTTTGAAGTTTCATTAAGTTTTTAATGTATTAAATTGTAGCAAGGTGCATTAAAACTTCTAGCTGTTCTATAGAAATAAATTATGATGCAAGAGTTGTTTTAAATTTTATAGATATGCATTAAAATTAGGTTTAATGCAACATTTATTTTACAATTCAATAATAACCTGCAACGCATAGCTCCTATTGCAAGACTTGTTTTAAATATTGCAGTTACTTTTTCAACTGTGCAGAAATGGGCTCAAACATTTTGATAACAAGATTACAAGATTGATTGAAAAATTACAAAACTAATGTTGCATGTAATAATATATCATCTCAATCAACACCAACATAATCATCAACACAGCCGATAATAACTACCTCATAACATTTATCATCGAAGTAAATGACTTCTTCTACAACCTTGTTAAATGTGGGCGATCAACAGCAATCGCAGATATTAACCAAACTCGGGTTGTTTTGGTACAAAGATATTTTTTTATTATGACCAACTGTTCATTTTGGTGAAACGATTTGGATACATAAGAGGATTTAACAACCGACTGTGCATTATGGTACAACGATTTGAATTACAATATTCGAAGATTTTTCGAAGGTGTAACGAAGATTTTTCTTTCTGTATTTGTATGACCTAATTCAACAGACTCCTGTTTAATTTAATTATTGGTATGATTGGTAAGATTTAGCTCAGTATGAACAGTAAGATCCTGATAAGTCAGGGGTGAGCGAAATTTTCGTGAAATTTACTTATTGGCTTTTCTTGCTTCTCATTGAAATTTAATAATTAAAGTTGATGTAATTTCACGAGTCCCTTTGTCCCTTTCTTTGGCACCTTTAATTCAGTTCCCTTCTAAATTTTATCATGTGGATTTCCGCCTTTGCTGGAAGCTGAGGACAAAATTTACCGAACCCCCGAACTGAGACTGGTCGGAACCAACTCAAGGCACGCGTATCCTCAAAGCGTCAGGATTTATTGTGCTAATCCTGACCTAGCAGTCGTTCGTTACATCACTTTGAATAATTAATATTAGTAATTTAAAAATTTATTATTATTTTTTAATATTTTTGTTTGCCTTTGTTCATGTCGGTTTACTGATGTTTAAATTTTTTAATATTTTGATTTCTGATTTTCTTTCATTTGAATTGTTTCATTAAAAAACTGGACGCATCATTTCAAAACGGAATCACGCATTTACAAACCCAATCATTAACAACTTAAAAATACGACCGCTATCATCGTTGTCTTAATAACCTTACCAAAAATATTAATCTATGAAAAATTCATATCGTATCAGAAAATTATAGTCATAAAAACCCTACATAATAGTCGAGGAAAATTAGCTTCAAAATCCGTAAAACTTCTAAGTCCTCAGGGACAGCTCCGATTTTGATGATTTTTTTTTAAAATGCGTGTTTTTATATATTATTTGAAATCAGAAACATTACAATGTGCGCAATTAAATATTTATGTTGTGTAAACAATATAAACAAAATTTATGAACAAATTAATTTTTTAACAAAATTTATGCAATAAAAGAATTGTTATGTTCAAATTTATAGAAAATTTAATTTAATAGTAACATAAAAATATGGTATTATAAGAGTAGCAAAATATGTACACGCTATGTCTAACCTCTGTATATACATATGTCATTAATATAGATACTTTGCTGAGTTACGTTTTCCGCTCCGAATTCTTTGAACCTTGTCCGATTAACATGAAATTTGGTGAGTAGTTTAGGAATGGCTCAAGGAACGAAAGTGGCATAGCGCTGATGTGCCCTTCTCGAGGACGGAACATTTTTCTCTCAAAGTAACCCCAAAAATAGGTAAAAGGACACATTTGAAGTATAGAATGTTGTATAAGGGTTTTTCGATAGATCGATATTTTTCGAGTTATTTGCGATTGAAAACTTATATTGTTCGTTGAAAAACGCATGGTTTTTGATAGTTTTTCGAAAATAACTCTTAAACTTAGCGTTCTCTCAAAAATTTGGTAATCAACAAAAATGAAACTTAAAAAAACCAAGAGATTGTTGTTTTTATGAGGGTTGTAGATCCCAAATGAAGCAAGTTATGGTTCAATGACGAGACATTTTTTTAACTACTTGGTTCGAAGAATTCAACGTCAAATAACGGAAAAGTAATGCATTTTTCGGACAAAAATGTCATACTTTTTTGTAATGATTGGAAAGTCGTTTAAAATGGGCACTAGTTCAAGTCGTTTGCATTAAAAAAAACGAAGCTATGATGCGGGCATCTCGAATTCAAAATAGAAACTCGGCGTTAAAATTTCGGTCATTCCTAATAGAATTTATATTGACCATAGGCCATAGCCCCTTTACAACTAGCTGTATTTTAGTGTTACCTATGTGATCCAGAAGTTTTGCTAGATTAGAATACGTATTTTCTGAAAAAAGTTTGATAATAATGAAAAATGAATTTTCAAATTTCCTAAGAAAGTACCTTCTGTTCAAAATAACTCTAAAACTAACAAATATACGTAAAAAAATTTTCCAGACAAAAACGTAGGTTTTTTCTTAACCAAAAATTGGTTTTATTTTATTTTCTGTGGGATAAAAAATACCAAAGATATAACTGTTTCAAGTTTGCATTATAGTGCACGGATCACTCCTTTCGAGTCGTTCAACCCTTAACAATTTGAAGGTGAAGGGTTTAGGCATGTTGGAATATATATCATCTTATAGCTTTGAAAGAACCTATAAATCGAGTTTTTAATGGAAGTTGTAACTTTAAAATTGAGAGAGTTATGTTACTATGCATCATACATGTTCAACTCATATAATTTAAATTATATGAAAATAGGACTTTATTTTTTTTTTTTGTGGGATTATGGAAATGCTTATTCATTATATGGGGACTTCTCTGCCCTTTAATAATCGAATTAGAATTATCGAATTTCCTGAATTTATAGTTTACACTTTCTGAATTTAGAATTATATATTTTCATATTTAAATGTAAAATAAATACAAAATAATTTATAATTGTTTACAATTTTTTTCTTATAATATTCGTATAATTTAAAGCTTTTAAAAATTAAAAAAGAAAACAAAACAAATTTTTTAAATTATACTATTTAAAAGTTAAAAAATACCGTGACAAAATTTTTCTCTCTCCATAAATTATGTGTTTATTATTTAAACAATATAAATATTTAATTGCGCACATTGTAATGTTTCTGATTTCAAATAATATATAAAACCACACATTTAAAAAAAAAATCATCAAAATCGGAGCTGTCCCTGAGGACTTAGAAGTTAAAACCTAATTTTCCTCGACTATAAACTATTTTTGTAGTTACGCCCGAAAGTTCTATGCACATATTGTTTGTATACATGTTTACATGTTTTAAAAATTTTAAATTAAAACCAAATATGAATGACGTTAGACGTATGACTCAAACACTTTTAAACTTCAACTAAATTTAAAATGTAAACATTTAAAACAAAACTAAAAAATCGATCAAACCACGCAAGTTTTGTTACCCTACGAAAAATTTGTTTTACTCATATTGCTAGTCTGTTGAGTCTGTTGGCTTCGTCAATACTTGCAATATCCATTACCAGATATCCAGTAAACTGTTGGTTTGTTGTCCTTACCAAGTTAGTAACGTTTTCCCCTTAATTATATTACATGTAATGGTATAGCCGCTTAAAACCTTAACAGCGGGATATTTTTCCGAAAATATGGCAATCTTAGTTTTGCGATAATTTCTTTTTAAGCTTAAGTGTGCGTCTTTCGATTGCTTGAATTTTGGCTAGGCAGGCACTAGCGTATATGTGCATTGGCTCAGTGTGTTTGTTCTAGTAGTATTGCTTATGTTCTAGTACTATTCTTGTACCATTTAATTACATAATTGCTCAAATGGTATGTAGTGAATTTACTAATCAACTATGCCTAGCCATTCCCAATTTTACTACTCAATCATGCCATTCTTTTGTAACTCAAATCAGAAGACTTTCTGTTCTTGGTGAACTCGATAACGTTGCCTTTACTCGAGTTTACTTTTAGTCCAAAAGATGTACGCCCCCATGTTTTCACTATCTAAAGGTCCCATGTTATAACTTCATACAGTGTAAACTCCATTAACGTCTGGCTATTATAACTACAGTTTTTGATGTTTTGGTCCATATTGAGTGCTGAAAGAAGAATATTACACCCTGAATAGCGGGCCCTGAACCTGAAACTAAGCCAAATGCCTTAAAAAATTCTTTGTATTAGTATTTCCTTTTCCATATAATATAGATAAAAACAAATATTTACATTTTTTTGTGTTCAGTTGGCGTAAACAAACAAATTTTATAACTGTGGTAAGTTTCAAGTTCATAGCACTTGTAGCTTGTGAGAAAATTGATTATTTATAATTTGGAACGGACACCAAAGTTTTACAATAAAGGTTTTGTTTTGACGTATTTTCACCAAAGTCAATTTAATTACTCTCTCACGACGAATTATATAGTGATATATGTTATGACAACCATATAGGAGGCTGGAGAAAAACCCAGCAGATAAAGAAATTGAAGTTTTTCATAACTGTAATGTGATTTGTGAAGGAATTTAAGCTGGAATCCTAAATTACCTTCGTCTCTCTGTGAGCACGGTATTTTATTCTATTTTTGTGAATCAGAGCGTGCCCTAGCAACTACATTTGGCACTGTTATGCCGCGATGAACACTTCATTGTCTTACACGCAGGTTTCCTGTAGACTCTATTGAGAATTTTCGAAGACGGGCTTACATTCCTTTCAATCTATTAATCTCCTCTTCATCAATCTCCGCTTTCTTAGTCATATCAATTGCCATTGGTATAGCTGATGGTATAATTTTTCAACCTCTTCCGCAACCAATTTGTTTGCTTCCGTAACACTTTCTTATTGTTTTTGACTGACTACATACCGTTTTCAAGCTTGTTGGATTTCCTCACACGGGCTTGAACTGATTTGACTCTAATACAAATAAACTAAGTGTACAGCCACTAAAGTGTAAAACCATTTTAGTAAACTAAGTGTGGATTTTGATATGGTGAGTTTTTATTTGAAAAGTTTCAATTATTAAGAGATACTAATAGGTTCACAGTATTTGGTTCTTTGTTATATCGATGTTATATTGATGTTAAAACTAGAATATTATTAATTTTCTCATATGTTATATACTAAATGAGAATGACTAGAATGACTCCACTCATATTGTTTTTAACTTTTTTTTATGATTTAGTTGCACATGTTTAGCACCACTTATTATAAAATATTCATTACTTAGACTCTTTGAATACCCGAGTATACTACGTTAACTAGCTCACAATATGTTCATAATTTTTCCTAAAATACTCTTTAATACGAAAGTGGGGATAAACGTAGGTAAGAGTGTAGATTGTCAAGACTTTTAGATCCCGGACTTAAGCCGTGGTCAGAGCCAAAAGTGTTGTTCATGGATCTTGAAGATTTTTAATAACCGTTTACATGCGGGTTTGGAAGTGTAAACCTATTCAGACATCTGAACGAATTTGTGGAATTACTATATTGAGGAATTTTATGAACGGCATCAAATAATTTTGGCATAAAGCAACCAAATCATAATAGTGCATGGAAAAAAAACGAAAAACAATGCTTCTTTACAACACGTGTTCCAATAAAGCTATTTGCCATCTGTAACATTTCTGACTCGTCAAACAACACTCCTTAAACTTAAAGTTATACACTAAGTAAGAAAACAAAATAAAAGAAATTTTTGTTAAGCAAACATTAACTTAACTCATTAAAATAAAGGAAAACAAGAACCCGTATGATTTCATATAATTCGTCATTTAAGAATTTTCTTTTCTTTTTATTTTTTTTTTAATGTAAAACACAAAAGTAACAATTGATGAAGAAAAGTTTAATTTTCTTCATTTCTTTGTGTAACAGAAAATTCAATTACAATTACAAGAAAACAGAAATTATTCAAATATACAGGCGGAAAACACAAACAAAAAAATAAAGAAAAGTTGAACAGTTTTTCTCATTATGTTTGAACAACGGAAAATTTAACAAACTTTTTTTAAAAAAAAAGTTGCATTTTCCTGCTTAATTTATTTTATTTGTTGTTGTTGTCTATAATCGAAGTTTCGAATAGACAAATAGAAATTGGATTGAAATGGATGAAAAAGAAAATGGTATGTAGATTTATTGGTTGAAGAAGAAATAACTCGAGGAGTTTGGTAGCATTGTTCGTTCTAAAAGAAAAGTTTATCAAAATATTCGGAAATAGTTATAGAAGACATGAGACTGAAAGTTTGTGTATATTTATATTTGATCATTGGAATAAAGTATTTAGAACTAAATTATATTTTTACTATTATAATCAAATTTTTGGATTCCATTCTGCTTTAGTATCGGTTTATAAAATCCAAAATAACCAATTTTCAATGGTTAACAATTACAATCATGCTCGACATAATCGCAAGCACAGCTTCCAATAGGAAAGTTCTTGTGATAAAATTTATCTAAAATGTCTTTTTATTTCATCTGGCTTTAAATTTATGGTTTAATATAATAATATCTGTTTACGAAAGATTTATGATTTGATTTTTTAAGTTTAAAATTTATATTAAGCGAAAATAAATTCCATTAACAAAAGTGATATGTGAAAAGTGAAAAAAAACGCAAATTTTTTTTACTAACTAAAGCTTTACGATAACTTGGGTTGGAGAATGATGGTTTCTTAAAAATGATGGGATGGGATGATTGTTTCTTAAAAATTATTTAAAAATGTTGTTTTTTCTATTCACCAAACGAACATTTCTATGCATACACCCAACTCATAACTCATTTCTCTGTACAAAATCACCTCAAATTATTTGGAAAAATATGATGTAACAAAATCAACATATTTACCAAATAAAAATTGTTAACTTGTATCAATAAACAATTTCAGTTTTTTTTGTCGATTTTCATGTTGTGCTGAAATAACAAAAAAATTATATTGACGCATCTCCTGTCAATTATTTATATTTTTAAGAGAAATCAGAAAACCAAAATTTCCCAAAATTTATCTATGTTTGAGCGGGCAAATATCGTCTGCGTAGTCTAGATCAATGAGCCTTCTTGTTGTTTTCTTTTGGATACCATTTTGACTTGTAGTTAGCTTTTGCATGACACTGTCTCTTACTATTAGGAACAGGACTATTAGGAACAGTAGCGGGGATAGTACACAGCCTTGTCTCACTCCTCGGTGTTTGTAGTATTTATCACTTCGCTGTGCTTTGTATTGTATCCTATTTCCAGCATCTTGATACATTTCCTTGACTAAATCCATTATTTTCTTTGGGATGCCTATATTTCATAAAGTGCCTTCCATATCGCGTTTCTGTTAATTGTGTCGTATAAGGCGCGTTCGCAGTTCACAAAGAGGAGATCCAGCGGTGAGTTCCATTTGTTTGATTACTCTTTGATGATACGGATTGTGTTGATATGATCAGTACAGTTTCTACCTGGCCTAAAGCCAGCTTGTGTATTTCTTATATTTTTGTTAATTGATGGATATATTCTTTCAAGAATGATCATGACTAATATTTTTGGTATTAAGTAGGGATATGCCTCTCCAGAATTAGCATTCTATTAGATCTCCTTTCTTTGGAATTGTTAGGGTTAAACCCTATTTCCATTTGATTAGTATTTTACTGTTATTGGATACGTCAGCTAATAGTGGTGTTAAAATTTCAGTCGTTATAGCTGCATCTGCCATGAATACTTTTGCTGGTATGCTTTCGATACCAGCTGCATTTTTGTCTTTCAGTTTCTGTATGCAATTCTTACTTCCCGCTCTGTAGGTGGGTGGATGTTGATGTTTCGATATAGATGTCATCCGGAGACTGCAAGTTTCCTTTAATTTCTTAGGAGTTGTCTTCAAGGTATTCTCTCCATCTATTGAGCTGTTATTCATGTGTTGTGAGGGTTTGACCAGATTCATCATTTATTGGTGGAGTGTTTGTATATTTGTATGTGATCTTTCTCACACATTTGTGTAGTGTGCGCATATTTCTATTTGCTGCTGCTGTTGCACCAGTCTTGAAAAAGTTTTCTTTGTATTTTCTGCGATTGTTTTTACTTGTTTAGCTGTATTCTTATATTTTTTCGGATTTCCGTTGTGCTTTGGTTATAAGAGTAGCATTTTGAGCTGAAGACGCTCATCGATTTTCCTCCTGTGGTATATTGAGCTGGAGCGATTCCTTGAAAATATGATTTGTGTTCTTATCACTCAATCTGTTTGTATTCAATTTCCTCCGATTTAACTGGTTGTTACAGCGGCTGGTTTGATTTTGAATGTTGCAATAGCAAATTGATGGTCGCTGCATATTTCTGCACCTCGTTTTGCTCTGACATCTTGTAAGGACTAATTAGTACATGATCGATTTGGTTCTTGGTTTCCCATCCGGTGAAGTCCAAGTGCATTATGTATGTTTTTGTGTAAGAATTAACTGCCCCCCATGAATAGCTGTTTTGTGACACAACAGTTTATAAATCTATCTCCATTATCGCTACGTGTTGATTCTACTGCACATTTGTCCATGACTGATTCAATTCCGGTGTTTTCAGTTCCAATTTTGGCGTTGAAGTCATGATAGAAAATTAGAGACATAGAGATATTGTTGCTTGTAGTTGTTCATAGAATTCCTCTTTTGTTGTATCACCTGCTTCTTTAGTAGGTGCGTAGCACTGTAAAATAGGTGTATTTATGATTTTCGATTGAAATCGAGCTGTAATTTTTCTCCTATTTAATGGAATCTATTCAAGTAGCGCTTTCTTAGCTTTTGGTGTTATTAATATTCCTACGCCTTGTTCATGTGTGTTGAACTTTCCAGAGAACATTAGATAATTTGTTGTTAAGTCACCACTATTTTTCCATCTTACTTCACCGAGTCCTAATATCTTGATCTTATATTTTTCCATTAACTACTTAGCTTGTGCTAGTCTTGATGATTCTGTTAGAGTTCAGACATTCCTATTTTTTATTCGTGTCCGGGCACGAAAGCTAATGGTCGATGTTTGTTGTTTTCCAGATTGTTTGTTTCTTCTAGTGTACGTGTTGAATCAGTTTGTTGATATCGAATTAATGGGTGATTGGTTTATCGAATCATACATGACATACCAAGGCGAGTTATTCCTCTTTCAGCGTTATTCAATCATATTCCATATTTTTCTGATAAAGTTCCCAAGCGGTCATCCGTTTAAGTGTAACCATATTCAGCAAAATACTACACAGTTAAAAAAAATGGAATATGTAATGCAAATTGCTACACATATAGGTCCTACGGAAGTTTCCATTACAAAACAATACAAAGCTTGCTATATAAAGTTAAACTAATGCTCTTTGCATCAATATTTAACAGAGTACTTGGAGTAAAGTAAAAAATCTTGTTGTTTAAAAATGTCTGTTATTTGCATTCAATAAATTACGCGCAACATTTTTTTAGTATGACATTTTAATGCAAATTACATCATAATTTCGAGTTACTTTGATTATTACGCACCTGCCTAAATTAATCAAATTAAAATAAAAAAATTACAACGGAAAAAATTAAAACATACATATCACCTTAATCACTATTATTATTGACTTTTAGCTGAGAAGCGATAACTAAAACATACATGAAACGATTTTAACTATATATTTCTAAAATGGATAATACTCTAGTGAAATTTAAAATTTTATTAATGTATTAAATTGTAGCAAGGTGCATTAAAACTTCTAGCTGTTCTATAGAAATAAATTATGATGCAAGAGTTGTTTTAAATTTTATAGAAATGCATTGAAATTAGGTTTAATGCAACATTTACTTTTACAATTCAATAATAACCTGCAACGCATGGCTCCTATTGCAAGACTTGCTTTAAATATTGCAGTTACTTTTTAAACTGTGTATAACAAGAAATTTTTTTAACAATTATTTAGTATCGAAAACTGTTGAGATATGTAGTTTATGCAATTGCATTTTGCAATCTCGTCAGCGTGTGTGTCTGTCTGTCTGTGAACAAGATATCCCATAAATCACTTGACATATTGATCCCAAATCTTATACATAGGTGTCCTAGAACAACACATTCTTTGGCGATAATTTTCAGATCCGCAGGTCAGTTTGTCTGTAAACATGATATCTCAGAAACATTCTTAACCTATTGATCCAACTTTAGCACACAGATATCTTATGCCGATATTTAGCAAGTCATTGGTTTTCAGACCAGCAGGTCAATTGGGACGCCAGATATGTGAGTTAAAATGTGTGTGTGTCTGTCTGTCTTTGGACACTAAATGTCAGAAATTAATTGACTTATTCACCCCAACTTTGATAAACAGGTACTTTAGACCAGGTGAGTTATGACCTACGTAATGAGTATTTCAAAAATTGGTTTGTGTGTGTGTGTATGTGGACAAACTATATCAGAAACTACTTTACCTATTGAAGGCTCACAGGTATCTTAGGCCAATATATATATGCTTTGCCGTTTCATAGGTATCTTGGGCCTATATTGTTATGGCTTTTCAGATCTGCAGGTCAATTGTGACACAAGATATGATGGTAAAAAGGTGTGTGTCTGTCTGTATAAGGACACGGAATCTCAGACACTCCTTAATTCATTGACTCAAAATTTGGTGCACAGATTTCTTATTTTATTTTAATGTTTTTGTGATACTTCGTTATATTCAGCAACGAACGTATTTCTTTTATTTTTCGATAGTTTCGTATCTCGGGCTTACACCGTTTTCGTTTATTATACTATTTTTAGGGTTCCGTTTGTTATACGGAACACTATTGGTGAGAGTAAAACGAGTTTTTCACATTATATCGATTATCTCTCCATGCTATGGACTTGAAATTTGAGGTGCGTATAAAACTAATCTGCTGACATGAAATGACGGATACAAATAAAACTAAAGTGGTTTTCGTTGTGTTTACAGGGGTACGATGTGAGACCTTTGAGAAAATATATTGCTTTATAGATTCAAGTAGGGTATCATATAAAAGGGCTTCATTTCAGTATTCCTTAAAAATTTATTTTGGAATTTTACAGCCCACCATTTCTTGTATAATTTGGAATAATGACGTTTTCTTTGTGTTTTCTTACCTCGATTAGCTCCGAATCTAACTGATCGAAAATTTTCAAATGTATTTGGAATGATAGAAAAATTAGTACGTTTTTAATAAAATATATAAAAAAGTGTCATATTCTCATACTTAGATTTATTAAGGGGGTGGATATGAGGAGGGGTAAAATCACTATTTAAAATGGGGACAAGTGGGGTGTCATTTGAAAGAGCACTTTATTTAGAAAACATAGCAATTTTTTTTAGAATTTGCGATGCACAGTTTTTGAGTTATTTTCAAAAAATTGCAACTTTCAGACCGTTCCCCCCTCAAATAATTATATATCTGTATGTTTAGGGGACCGGTGTAAGGAGGGTACAAAAAAACATTTTTTGACCCAAGCGAGTGGGGTGTCATTTGAAAGAACACTTAATATTTAAAATTTGTTGCAATTTTTTTTAGAATTTTGCGGGGCACAGTTTTTGAGTTATGGACAAAAATGTGCAAAATTCAGACCGCCCCCCCCCTACGTTTCGGCACTGATTGACAGTAAAATTTGAAAAAAATTCACAGAGCTAAGAGATTTAGTAGATTTTGTATGAAAATTATAGCGAGGTCTCAAATAATTATATTTCTGTGTGTTTAGGGGACTGGTGTAAAGAGGGTAAAAAAAAACGTTGAAAAAATTCACAGAGCTAGGAAATTTAGTATGAAAATTATAGAGAGGTCTCAAATAATTATATTTCTGTGTGTTTATAGGACCGGGGTAGAGAGGCCGCATAGGCGAAGCGTCTTTGGATGCTAGGGAAGCACTGCTTCCCTTTGAAACAGGCCGCTCTTTTTCAAATTAACGATTGTTTTTTAATAAAGATTTTATCAACCATCATTTAATAAATTTTCAATACTTTAGTATTTATTTAAAACATATCTTCAAAGTTTCTGTAAAATTATACAAATATTTCCATATAAATATTTATTATTATTATTATTTAATTATATTAATTCCTAATATTTATAAAAAAAACTTCAACGCAATCAAAATATTTATTTATTTCGTCCAAATAATATACAAGAAGCTGTCCAACTTGCAGCGTACGGAATTATAATATTTGTACGCAAAAAAAAAAGAAGAAACACAAATAGGAAAAGAAAAAACGAAAAAAATCATACAAAAACCATAGCAGTAGATGCTGTGTTGCTTATAGCATATCATATACAATCATAGTAGTGCTATGGTAAATCTGTTTTGTTTTAGCTTATATGTACTGGTTTAATTGTTTTAGCTAAGTTTTACTACTTTACATCAAAGTATGTATTGATTTTTAATAAGAACTTGGATTTATTGTTTGAATTACAAATGTTTGAATAAATAATTATGGTGCATTATTAATTAAAAATTATTGCAGATCAGTTTCCAAAACAGTTTTGTTTTAATATATCAACATATTTTTCAATAAGAAAATAGAAGACCCACTGATTTCCAAATTATGTAGGCATTTGTCTTCTTTTGAACCATTTTCGTGGTTCTATTTCTCGATTGTTTGTTAGGATAGGACCAATCAACAAATACAGTAATTTTTTCCCTTGGTGAATTTCAATAATATAAAACCATACTCCGTACTTTGATATATTAAGCAAAGAAATTTTTTCATGTATCTGATGAGATGAGCTGCTTTGTAACAACCATATTTATGTTCCAATATTAGTACATATAAATAAATGCAATTTTAAAAATGGATTGAATTTTGCGTTTCAAACCAGAGAGAGGATCAAGTTTTTACCGCAAAATTTATTTATTTTCCTTGCCGTTTTGTGCATTGATAATTTCATAGCAAACAACTGCTTCGGATATTAAATAAAAACTGTTCCTTTAGAACAGAATAACTTAAAAGCTTTGAGTAGATCACAAATGGAACGCATAAACTTTAAAAACATTTCAAATATAAATACACAATTTTATTCTTATTTTAAAATAATTATTTTGAGCTTATGATTGATCTGACTAGTCCATTTTATTATAAAAAATACAAAAACATGTTTGTAGCCGCCGATCTAAATAAATTAGTAAAATGAAATGTTTTTTAATTACACAACTTGCTCGAGGGAGAGTAGATTAAAGTGAAACAAGTTTGATCTTCAATGGTAAGCGTCTTTAGTTAAAAGTAATAGAAAAATATCAAAAGATATATTTTTCTACAATAGCAAATGAATTCCATTTTCATGCAGATTTAATCCCCTTTGAAAATCGTTTTTTCCTCTAGTGTATAAAATCATATTCGCTAGATAACGAAATTGTAGTTGCTATGGTATCTTCATCAAATAGTTTTTAGGACAAAGTAACCATGAAAAATAGAATATGAATTTTAAATGGTATGTCGTTGATTTCCAATTAAATAATTTATAATAAATATCATTCACGAATACGAAGCGTTTCCATATCTTGTAGCAAAATGTACTATGTTTCTTCAAATAGGCTATTTTTGAGTTTTAATAGTAGTTATTATGGAATATTATTTAGAACGCAGCATCCCATTCTTAAAAACTCGCGCTTCGCCTATGAGAGAGGGTAAAAGAAAATCTGAAAATCTTTTTGGACCCAAGCGAGTCTAATCCATAAACATCTATGGATAAGATTTAACCTATTGTAACATTTTTTGAGTTATTTTTGATCAATGTGGATTTGATTGTAATTTACTATTGACATTTACGATTAAACATTAATTATTTTGTTATGCGTCTATGGTCTGGAAATATAAGGACATTACAACACAACTTTTTGTCAATAGTTTTTGATATTGTGTTCTTTTACATTCACGGAACCCTTGACGAGCGAATTTTATTCGCACTTGTCTGACTTTTTCTTTTCCCGCATGAAATACAGCAAAACAAATTTCAATTTTTTGTTTAATATTTTAATATTTTTCGATTTTTCTAAATCAAACTCGATGTCTTAAAAAAAATTTTGTTCTACTATTCCCTTATTTATATTTATAAAATATAGATAAAAATAAATATTTACAAACTTTTTGTTTCCAGTAGGCGTGGACAAATACATTTTATGACAGTAGAGAATTTCAAGTTGATTGCGCTTATAGTATGTGAGAAATTCGATTATGTAGACATTTGGACGGACACCGAAGTCTCATTAACAGGGTACAGTTTTTGCTTTTTCAAAGTATGGAACCCTCCCTAATCCATTATTCTTTTTTAAAAAAATTAACTCACTAACTCTACTAACTTACTGAAAGAATAACATTTCAAGACCAAATTTTTTATTTTTTGAAAATTCGAATGATTGAAGAAGTGGGATTTTAGAAAACATAATTAGAAATCATAATATAATATTTCTTGTTCCGACTCTAACCCTCTTGGTACCATGGTCATTATTTGGTGGCATGGTCAATCATTATACAATCGCTGCAAATGGGATCCTCTATACCGCTTTACTTCAATAATTTGATTCCTTTCCAAATTGCCGTGACCAGTTTAATATTGTTGCATTATGACCAAAAAGTTTATGTTTTATGTGTGATTTAGTGCTGCGTTGTAGTACATCTTCAATATAGCTTTTCTCTACTAAATCGACCGGAACTACATCCTCAGTAGAGTTTGGGTTGTAATTGTACTCTTCTTAATTGTACTCTACTTTATGAGTGTAATTCAGACATTTGTCGTTCAGTACAAACTAAAAAGCCATACGTGGAAGAAGATTGAAAGTGCCACCGTTGATTGAATAGAGTTCATCCGCTAGCACCCTTTATATGTTATCTTGGCTAGTGATATCTCACTGATATTTCCATTGGAATATAAAATATCACGTTAGCTCGTATGTCAATAGCAGGGATTGGTGTATGGGAGTTGCCAAATCCGTAAACCAAAAATTAAAAAATTGCATCTGAACAAAAACTGATCGCTCCATGTGAATTTAATAATATTCCTACCTTTTAACAGGATTCTGTGTTTTCATTGATTAATCCTGGCAAATGTCATATTGTTGCCAAAAATGTGTTGAGATCCCGGGATTGCAATCCCTAGTGTGAGGCAATAGGTCAATAAATTTGCAATTGCATGAGTATACGACAAATTTTGTATATAACTGCAAAAGCTCACAAAAAATGTTTAAAAATTATTTGATTAAATTGTTGTACTCATATATGTTTTTTAGTCCAAAGGCACGTTAAGAGATCTTGTTTTTGTGGAAAGTTTAATTTTAATCCGGTTTTTCTTTTTGCTATTCTAAAAAAGTAAAAAAATTTTTGTCTGTCTGGCCGTCACAACCGACGAAATCTAGAAAACGGCTGAACGGATTTCAAAAATTTTTGGTTTTTAAAAATAGGTATACTCAATATTAAGATTTTAAAAGACGATGTGATCGATAACTGTACCAGGAGTGTGTCAAAAAAATCATCAAGTGTGTCAAAACATGGAAATTCGCATATTTTTTACTTAAAAAACGTTCATTTTAAGTGATTACGAGTAGGAACATTGAATTTGAAGAAATCTTGATGGTCGGGATTGGTATGTGAGGCCAAGAACTAGATTATTGCATTATAAGTTTGTGAAAAAAATGTTGTCAAGTGTGCCAAAAGAATGATTTTCATTTTTTTTAACCAATTTTTTGGCAAAAAATAAAATTAATTATTTGTATGAAATGAAATTTAATAGAACATTGGGCATGGATATTTTTGATTTTGTTATAATTTTTGGAATGTTTTTGAAATTTTGAAAAAAGTTTGTGTTTCTTGATTTTGTAAGAATTTTCGGAATATTTTTAGAGTTTAAATTTTTGAAATTATTATAATTACTTCGATCCTTTGTTCCCCTTTGTTTCCTGCTCCCTGCCAAAGCCACCATGATCCAAGCTTCATATGTCGCTAATCGTTCCTATCTCAGAAGGGGGTATGCGCAGATAAACTTTCAGCTTTTATAAAATAACGAAGATCTGGCCGTCGCGGGCTCTCGGTCTATAAGTATTACATTCATGAGCTAAAAATGAAATTCTTGCCCCCACTTTTTTTGGCATTTCTCTACGTTTTAGGACATACTGATTCTAAAAAAGCAACAAACGGCCGTCACAACCTAAGAAATCAAGAAAACCGCTGGACGGATTTCAAATATGTTTTTCGAAATATAAGTTTACTCAGTGAAAAGAGCCGAATGGATGATGTGTTTGATAACTGTACCGGAAGTGTGTCAAAAAATCGTCAAGTGTGTCAAAACAAGGAAATATGCATATTTTTTGCTTCAAAAACTTTCATTTTAAGTGATTACGTGACGAGTAGGAACATTGAATTTGAAGAAATCTTGATGGTCGGGATTGGTATGTGAGACCAAAATCTAGATTATTGCATTATAAGTTTGTCAAAAAAAATGTTGTCAAGTGTGTCAAAAGAAAAATTTTTATTTATTTTTTTACCCAATTTTTTAGAAAAAAATAAAATTAATTATTTGTGTGATATGAAATTTTATTATTATTATTGAGATTTATGGCATTATAAGCGTGTCAAAAAAAGGTTGTCAAGTGTGTCAAAAGAAAGATTTTTATTTATTTTTTGCCCAATTTTTTGGAAGTGTGTCAAAAAAATCGTCAAGTGTGTCAAAACAAGGAAATATGCATATTTTTTGCTAAAAAAACTTTCATTTTAAGTGATCACGATTAGGAACATTGAATTTGGAGAAATCTTGATGGTTGGGATTGGTATGTGAGATCAAAATCTAGATTATTGCATTATAAGTTTGTCGAAAAAATGTTGTCAAGTGTGTCAACAGAAAGATTTTTATTTCTTTTTTACCCAGTTTTTTGGAAAATAATAAAATTAAGCATTTGTTTGACATGAAATTTTATTATTATTATTGAGAATTATGGCATTATAAGTTGTCAAAAAAATGTTGACAAGTGTGTTACAAAAAATGATTTCATTTATTTTTTTAGATAATTTTTGGGAAAAAAATTTAGCGGTTTCAATTTCTGATTTTGGAATATTTTTAGAATTTTGAAAAATTTTTAATTTTTGATTTTATTATGATTTTTATAATTTTGGGAAAAGTTTCAATTTTTGATATTGTTATAATTTTTGCAATATTTTTAGAGTTATGGAAAAATTTTGAATTTTAAGAATTTTTAAAAATTTTTGGAATATTGTTGGAATTTAGAAAAAGTTTAAATTTTTGATTTTATTCTAATTTTTTGAATATTTTTAGATTTTTGAAAAAAAATTGAATTTTTGAATTTAATGTATATTCTTAGAATTTTGAAAAAAATTTCAATTTTTGATTTTGTAAGAATTTTCGGAATATTTTTAAAATTTTGAATTTTTGATTTTATTATAATTTTTATAATTTTTGAAAAAGTTATAATATTTGATTTTGTTATAATTTATGCAATATTTTTAGAATTTTTGAAAAATGTTTTAATCTTTGATTTTGTAATAATTTTTGAAATATTTTTAATATTTTGTTTGAAAAAAGTTTGAATTTTTCATTTTATTTAATTTTTACAATATTTTTGGAATTTTGAAAGAAATATGAATATGTCATTTTGAAATATTTTCTCGAAACGCTAAATGGAGAGGTTTTTGAGTAGTTTGCTGATTGAATAATCTTTTCACTAAATTATGTGTACATATGATCTGTTATAATTTTCCGACAACGTATTGATGTTTCGTGTTAGTTTTGTAATACATATGAGCAATTTCACGAAGATTCAACAACGTTTTGACTTGACCCCTTTTAATTTTGATTATTTTTTGTTTATAGATAGTCTTTGATAAATAAAAAATACAAGTTCTCTTAGAATTTTTTTTTTCGACCAGGGGTCTTCACAGGGTGCCCCTCAATTTTTGTTATTTTGTGATGTGAGAGCATTTTGACGAGCGATTGTAGAAAAACTACTCAATCGATTTTCATATATGATATGTCGTTAAATAGGTATTAGAACAAAGTTTTTAAAATGTACATTGTTAATTTTTTGAAATAATTTTTAACGGTGTAACATAAGAAAAAAATGGTGTAATTGAAAAAAAGATGGCATAGCCTTTTTTTTTTTTTTAAACAAAATTGAAGCTTATTTTATATCTAACCAATTGTGAAAGTTTAGGACTAGCGTCATTTTTTGTTTTAGAGATAAAATTCGTTGTGCATATGACTGTCGGAAATCAGTTTTTTTTGTTCTGAAGGAAAATTATAAAAATGGCGATTTTTAGATTCAGATTTTTTTTTTTTATGTTAAATATCAAATATTTTATTATTAAATGAACTTTTTAAAAAGCAATTTCAGTCAAGTTCAGCAAAATTTTGCGACATTTTGACTCGACCCTTTTTAATTTGGTTTATTTTTAGTTTATAGATAGCCTTTGATAAATGAAAAATACGGCTTCAAGTAGAATTTTTTTAAATATAGACCAAATAGAGTCGCAAAATACCTATTCAACGACATATCATTTATGAAAATCGATTGAGTAGTTTTTCTACAATCGCTCGTCAAAATGCACTCACATCACAAAATAACAAAAATTGAGGGGCACCCTGTGAAGACCCCTGGTCGAAAAAAAAAATTCTAAGAGAACTTGTATTTTTCATTTATCAAAGTCTATCTATAAACAAAAAATAATCAAAATTAAAAGGGGTCAAGTCAAAACGTTGTTGAATCTTCGTGAAATTGCTCATATTTGTACTTTAACAAAAAGTTATGTTTGATATACATCGCGCCCAAACTAAAATCCATGTCCTCATAAAGTTTTTTGCCGAAAACTATATCAAAATCCTTACCCAGACCGAAGTCTTATATCTCAGAGCTTGAGATTTCAGCCCCTCCGTATTTTTGAGGTTTCAGCCCCCCTTTTTTGGATACTTATGGAATTCGAGAAAAGTTTGTATATTCGATTTCGTTATAATTTTTGCAATATTTTAAGAATATTGGAAAAGTTCAATTTATGATTTTGTTATAATTTTACTTTGCAATATTTTAGAATTCTGAAAACAGTTTCAATCTTTGATTTTGAAAATTATTGAAAAAGTTCAATTTTGATTTTGTAAGAATTTTTGGAATATTTCTAGAATTTGAAAAGTTGTATGTATTGATTTAATTTAAACTTTGCAATATTTAAGAATATTGGGAAAAGTTATTTCAATTTTGATTTTGTTATAATTTTTGAAATATTTTTAGAATTCTGAAAACATTTCATCTTTGATTTTCTAATAATTTTAGAAGTATTTTGATGTGATATTTGAAATTTTTATTTTGTTTGTTATTATTTTAGATATTTGTTGGAATTTTGAAAGAATAGATTTTTGATTTTGAATATGTTATCAAAAATTAGATTTTTAGAGGTTTTAGTAGTTTGCTGAGTGTATCGTTCATTCAAATAATTATGTTAATTTATGATTTGTTATAATTTTCGGCATAGTTTTGATGTTTCGTGGTTTTTTTGTAATAAATTTCTTAATAAGTAATACATATACATCGCTGCCCACAAATA
>CAVNZG010001039.1:0-36972 GCA_963693315.1 Diogma glabrata
ACACCTTCAGGGTATAAACAGGGTTCAATTAATGCAGGTCATTCCCGTTAATACAGCACGCTTCTTCTAACATAGTAATACAGGTCATGCACACAATGTGCATCATACCGCTCACATGCCGTTAAACGCCTTAGTACATATGCGCACACAAACGTTAGCCGCATGTTTCACGAATAATAAACAACGAAGCGAAACGAAATTTATTAAATGATAAGAATAATAAACAAAGAAGAAAAAAAATAGTGAGTGCAAAAGTAGTTTGAACATTTTCTAAAATGACTGGTTTTATTTAACTTTTTATCATAATATGACTTTCGTAATGATAAATTGATGAATTTTATTTTTTACTTCTGCCTGAAAAACCTATAAGTATTACATTCTCGATCAAAAAGTGAAATCCTTACCTCCACTTTTTTTGTCATTTCTTGACGTTTTAGGACCTACTGATATCTAAAAAAGCAAAAAAAAAATGTTCGTCTCTGTGATCGCGCTCACACACAACCGTCGTTGCAAAGAAAATCACTGAAGCTATTTCAAATTTTTTTTTTCTAAAAATAGGTTATGTTAATGGTAAGAACCGCAAAGAGGATGGGTTCGATAGCTGTATCGGAAGTGTGTCAAAAAAATAATTAGGTGTTTCCAAAATAGCAAATTTTCATATTTTTGATTAAAAAAAGTTTATTTTCAGTGATAAAGAGTAGTCTTTACCAGGGTCTTTATTATTGTGTTATAAATGTGTCAAAAAACCGCTAAGTGTGGCAAAGGATGATGATTTTCATATATTTTGTTTCCCAATTTTAGAAATTTGGAAAATTTTAAATTGTTGATATTTTTAATTTTATTATAATTTTTAGAATTTTGAAAAAGTTTTGTTATAATTTTTGCAATCTTCTTAGAATTTCGGAAAAACTATGAATATTTGGTTTTGTTATATTTTTTGCAATATTTTTAGAATTTTGAACAAACTTTCAATCTTTGATTTTGTAATAATTTTCGAAATATTTTTATAATTTTGGAAAAAAGTTTAAATTTTTGATTTCAAAATCAAAATAATTTACAATAGATAATTTTTAGCATATTTTTATTTTTGATTTTATAATATTTTCTGGAATATTTTTGGAATTTAAAAGAAAGTTGGAATTTTTGATTTTTTTGGAATCTTGGAAAAACTTCAAATTTTTGGTTTTGTTATATAATTTTTTTAGATCAATTCAATCACCCAACCAGCATTTTACCTTCTTTTAAAACACTAAACAGTCTTACCGAAACTAACTTCCCCACCTTCATAGTTTCTTTAAAATTT
Source organism: Diogma glabrata (assembly GCA_963693315.1). Taxonomy (NCBI): domain Eukaryota; kingdom Metazoa; phylum Arthropoda; class Insecta; order Diptera; family Cylindrotomidae; genus Diogma; species Diogma glabrata. The sequence continues at coordinate 1,304 of CAVNZG010001039.1, forward strand.
CTAAGCAGTTTCGATAAAGGCCATTTGGAGAACTTTCCCCGCCTTTAACCAATCTATAATTTGTAAAAAACTTCGGAAATAACTTCGGTAAGGTCCTTTGTAAGCAGTTATGCAAGCTGAATAGAATTTATGGTTTCACAAGTTATAGCTTCGGTAAAGTGCGTCTAATAGCTTGTTTTAAGCAATCTTTAGAAGATCTTTAGAAGTTTCTTATAGAAACTATTAAAAAATGTGACAAAAATAATACAATGTTTTTTATATATCTACCACTTTTTAACGTAATTACTGTTATTGCTATGTTATTATATAGTGTTTAAATTTAAATTTTTTTTACGGTCGCATCAAGTTTCGAACCCTGGTCCTTCGATCGTTTGTCCTGCACGCTATCCAATCGGCTAATTTAAATGTTAAGATACAATAAATATCTTTGATAGTAGTTACAATAACAATAGCTTCTATAAGACTTCCATAGAATTTTATTTTTTAATTTAGATGTAGAAAATATACATTCTTAAAAAAACGGAGTTAATGGCACACCGAAACGGAGTTCAATAGAGTCCATGGGAAACCGGAGTTAACAAAAAACCACTAGGAAGGAGTTTCTGTTTTACACATTTAAAGTGCAAAATAAAAACACCTTTTAAAAGTTTCTCCAACACCTTTTAAAAGTTGCAGTTGTTCTCTGTTTGGAGTTTGAGTCTTTTTTTTTCAGGAGTTGATTTGTGACAATTTAAGAAATTATTTTAAACTACTAAAATAGTTAAATTTCCAACAATTTAAGGTGTAATTTTAGAGCTCCTAAAATAATTTAATTGTAACTCTTTAAGACGTAATATTAGAACTCCAAAATACTTAAATATAGCTCCAAATATAGTGAATTCTACGTCCTTCTTGAAGTTTAATTGTAGCGACTAAATTCGTGAAAAAACAACTCAATTCAGAACTTACCGCATTCTCCGATAGATGTCAAATTTTAACGATTTTTGGGAATGAATTTACTATTAAAAATACGCTTCATAGATAATTTTATATACATTTATTTATAAAAATTTTTACAAAATACAAAAAAACTTTATAATCCATAGGTTATTATATAGTATACATAATATGTACATACATAAAAAAAATAATTTTATTGATTTTAGCTTAATTCATTCGGCATTTAAATCTATAAAATTACTTTCTTAAATAGAAAATCTTAAAAAATAACTTAATTTATAAAATAGTTTTAGGAATAATATACTGGGAGTTATTATTAATCGAAGTATGAACTTCAAATGGACTTTTTACTGTAAGCTCTTGGAGTGATATTATTTGTATATTTCTAAAATTTTTAATCTCATAGCCCAAGACACTTTTGTCAAATAAAATAGCTTGCCATTCTTCTATAGTAAAATAAAAATTATTTTTATGCTGAAATATTAATATAATTTTGCCAAATTTGGGCAAATCTACATAATTTGCAAATAAGCAAACATAAAAATTGATTCGGTACACAAATCCTACTTTTAATTTTTTTTACTATGTTTATTAAATCTGTTGGATACAATGAAAATTTTTCCATAATAATGTCTTTCACAAGATTGGATAATTCAGATACTGGTATTTCTTCATCTATATCAAACTGGACTTCAAGGTTATATTTATTTGTAATATATGAATTAGCATACAAACATTGATGTTTTATTGCTAAAGTTTTACATATATTAATAAAGTTGTGACAGTTGGCTGCCATCTGTTTAAACGTATTATGTTTACCTTCTTACCTCATCGTCCAAAGATAAATTAATGGACCCATTTGTTCAATTATTCTTGGGTAATGTATAAGATTATGTTGTTTTGGAATGAGTTTGTGTTCAGGATATTCCTTTTTGAAATTTTGAAGGTGGGATGCAATTAACTGTGGTAATTTATTTAGCACTACATGCGGAATACGAGAAGAAAATACGATTTGCATTATTTCGAGGAGGGAAAGAATAACATTTAATTTTAATTCCAAAACATTTTTATTTTTTTGAAGTACATCCATAAAAATAATAGGAAAGTACCTAATGAGGCACCAAAACTGAGAAGCTTTTTGACCCAATAAATTGCCTGGTTTATCAAGGTTTAATAAAACTAGGTCGATTTGTATTATCCAGAATCCCATAATTGAAACAGGCTATTCTATCATTTACCTGTGATGCTGTGATTATTTTTTCTTTCTTAACCATATGTATTAACAATAGCTTCAACTCGTACTGGCCTACGCCTTCTAAAATATCATGCATTACATCAACGCTCAGCGATTTAAATGTATTAAAAAATTTCAGATCATTTAAAGCGCAGTAAGTTTTAAAGCCAAATTCTCTATTCGCTAGATGTTGAGTCGCATTTTCTGGATTTCTTAAAATATCATCATTTTGAAAAAATAAATGTTCTATATTATCTTTGGGAGATAAGCAGAATCTTCAAAAATATTTGGAATTGAACGATTCTTGAAGGCCATACAAAGTGTTGGATCCTAAATTATCATGTGCCACTGATAAAATGGATCCCTTTATAATATATTTGTTTGTAAGGTAATGAACTTCTATACCAGTATGTTCAAGATATTTTAAATCATTTACTATTGGTTCTAATATTGCGTTAAATCCAGTTGACTTTATATCTTCAGTGTAGCATAAGGCCACTAGAAATATATTATCGAGATGTGAGTTTATCTCAATTGGCAGATTTAGTATGGTAAAATAAATTGCACAAATTTTATGTATTTTTGTTTTTGATCCAAGAGGATTCACTGCTTCGAAATCATCTGTAAACAATTGCAATTGAAACGTGAATTGTTCTTGTGAGAAAAGCGTACTATTTTTATAAAGAAATCCATCGCTAGGCTTTGACATAATATATGGGTCGGAAGTATCCTTATTTAAAATATGAGAAAGAAAATATTTGTTTAAAGAAACATATTTAAGGGTCTCGACTATGGACACAAACATGAATGTGTTGGTTTTTGGTCGAAATACGTACGTGTTTTGTTCTTTGCAAAAATACCGATCCCTTCGAATTGAGACAGATATTTCTTTAGGTTCTGGTATTCCAGATTTCAAAATTAGTTTCCTTCGTTTGTAACTTGAATTTACTAATTTAAAAGGGTTATTCAAAAAATTTTGTAATTCTAAGCCTACAGTTTTTCTTTGCTCTAGCGAAAATTTAGTTAGAATACTTTTGGTTAGATTAGTGGTTGATTCAATAATTGAATTTATTTTAGTTTCGGATATGTTTAGGTTATTAATATCTGATATGAACTGTTTAGCAATGGTATCCCAAGAAAGATGAATTTCTTCGAAAGACAATTCTTTAGAACTTATTTCGGAAAATTTATTTGTTTCTAAAGAATCTATATTAATTGATTTGTGTACCGAAATAGAATTATCCCCCTCCATTGGATGAAAACTGAAATTCATTTTTTCATGGTTATTTAAATGTTTTCTTAGTCCACTAAAAGTTTTAAATTTACATTTACATTTATCGTAACCACAAAAAATATCAGTCTTACTTTCTTCATGAATAACATGTAAACGCCTTAAATGTCTAATATAGATTTTGGTACCACTCAGTATTTTTTTACAAATAAAGCAAGATAACTTCATTTGATTAATTGGTCTGATACAGTTAAAAAAAGTTGAAAAAATATATAAAAATAATAAAAATACAGATATTTATGTATATTCTAAACTACCTTGAATTTATAATTGTAGACGATGCTTTATGTCAATTATTCTAGCAGTTGGTTTTCTTGAATTTAATTTATAAATTGCATGATCCAAAAAATAGAAAAAGGTTTGGTATCCATCCGGGTACTCACATCCAAATATAAAAAAAGATTTAAAAAGTGTATCGAAAGCTACAAGTGCAGAACTCCCATCTATTGGAATTTCTTTTTCATCCAAGGCAATAGTATAGGTGGATATTGCAGCTTTATTAGATCCATATGCAATAATAGTCGGTCCACTTAATGGCACTGAAGGTTTTCCAATCTGTAATATCAACAAAAGTTTCAAGAAACCATTTACATTTGTTTCGAAATCTTTTTATAATGTATACCTTTTGAAATTTTAAAATAGAATTTTTTTTATCGGTTTTATGCTTCCTTCCTCTTGTCGGTAGTAGCTTCGATAACACAGGAAAGTAGCTTCGATAACAGGAAAGCTGTAGTTTCTTCATTCCATCCTAACAAAAAATGTATATAAGAAAATACGTATAAGGACCAATGTACTAGCCAGTAATATGTTTAATACTCACTCTCTTCTTCACTAAGCTCGTCGTCATACAGTTTAATTTTGAAATTTTCGCCAAGACTTAAAATATGTTTTTTCAAATCCGGCCACCTTCCCATCAACTCTTGAGAATTATCGGGATACAGTAAAATAAAATCTTGTTGAATCTAGAATTATAATTATTTTTTTATTATTATTGTTAATAAAATATTTTTTATAAAATTTACCAATCCAGGAGTATCGAGAAATCGTGGAAAATTTGTTAATATTTCCTTGTTGTTGCCTGAGCCCCTCACACAAATAGTTTTCGCCATTCGTTGGAAAATCTCAGTTTTCTGAGCTGTTGGGCAAGCATTTTTCAGGAACCGTATATCTTCTTTGTAGTCTTCGAGCGATACAGGTGAGGTCAATTTAGTTTCGGTTGACGATTGTTTCTTTTGGACGTTCCCCGAACTTCCTCTATTTATGGTTTTCAAACGGTTCCCGATGTAACCACCTCTTGTTTGTGGATCGTAAAATATATCCTGAAAAATATCAATTTTTATAAAATTGTTTAAGCATTACATAAAACATTTTAAATTACATATTTTTCCGGATCTCCTCCGCATAAATTATTAAAAATTCTTGCCAACGCCTTCGCCCAGTTAATTTTTTCATCCCTGGTCGGATGCGGACCATTGACTTCCGTAAGGTGTTGTACGGTGATATTGATTATCCTTTTCCTGGACGTGTCTCCTAAAGTATTCGACTCCGCATATTCTTCCAAAATATTTTTCCCCAATTGGTTCTGCTGCAAGTGTTTTAACAGCTCCGTTTGTATAAAATTGATGTCGTGCTTTACTTTTTTAGGGAAATTTCCGATGAAACAATGAAAGATGAAACAATTAATTACGCCAGGTGTATTGCTACTAGTATCGCTGTCGTCATTCTGACCATCGTCATCAATAATTTCGGTCTGGGTTGCTTGATCTTTGTAAAATTCTGTTTATAAAATAAAATAAAATGTTTTGCTTACATAAGCAAAATTCTTAATGTTACAACACCGAACCTTTGTTTTGACATTTCCGTAAATAAAATATTTTTTCTGCAATGTTATTCAAATTTATTTCATATTGCAGCACTTCATCATTTATTTCAGCACCTTCTCGATCCTCCAAGCAAAACAAATTGGACTCTGTTAAATCGAGGTTAGTAGCGAAACCAATAAATGCTGCGAATTAAAATTAATGTAACCAAAATTAATTAATTTAAACGTATGTTACTGATGTAAAGCACCGAAAACAATTTGCTGACACACATCTTTCAATCGTTTTCTTTAGATAATCGAAGAACAAATAATATGATGTATAATATTAAGTGTTTTCGTTGTTCTTATTAATTATAAGATGCGGCATGTGAATAATGCATTTATTCAGCAATTTATTTTCTGAATGTTTATTTTAGTATTCTCTAGTTTGGTCTTACTAATCATTTACCAGAAACCATGACATCCAATACGGAGATTGTATTTGTCGTCGAATTCGACAAATACATATTTTAATTCATCATTAAATGAAACACGAAATAATAATTTCTGTGCCATTTTATTGGTTCCTCACAGCGTACACTAATAACTGTTTAAACTATTTCAAAGAAAATATTTTGCTTTTGCTATTATTTAAATTAATGCTGTAATTATAATATTATAATATGATATTATGTTTAAAAAACACAACCGATATACATATATAACTCACCAATATAACTCACGTTTTTAACTTTATTTATTTTTATTAGTTCCTAGTTTTATTTTTTTTCACAAGTTTCTTTTCCACTTTTTTCACCAAAATTAACTCCGAATATGATTATAGTTAACTCCGATTGGTGTGCAAAAAATTATTCTCCGTTATTCTAACGGTACTTTATCTAATTTGCACGATTACCAGAAACGTGTAAATGTTTAAATTTTCTAAGGCAATTTTAAGAATATATTGCTTTTTTGCAATATTTTGAATCACAAATTATATTTTTATCCACAGTAAACATAATATAACAAGCGTTTAATTACATACGCTATAACACATAAAACCTGATCAACTTACATATTTCACGTTTTATCACAAATAAAATATTAATTTACATATGTTTCGTTTATTAGATTTTAATTTTTAATTTTTTCCTTTTTTATTAATTAATTTTTCGTTTTATTTTTTGAAATTTTTTTACCAACAGTAACATAAAAACATTTACGTTCGTCACATTCGCTGGCTAAAGAGGAAATAATTTATACTCCTAATTATTGTTTCTCGTCAAATCTGTGTAGTAGATTTTTCTCGCACCACTCAGAGTTGAATTGATTGGAGTGCAATGTGCAAAATTATTGCTTTGACAATGATGAACAATTGAGAATTTAATTCAACTTTTAGACGGTGTTAAACTTTAACACTTAAATGGATATGTTATTAGATAACTCAAAAATGGGGTTTAATATTATGAACTACTTGCATAGGAGTTAAATCAAACTGGACTTTTTTAAGAGTGTAGTATATAATTCAGGGGCTTATTTTTTATGGAAAAAGGTATGCGACATGTAACTTCAATGGGTTTTTAACGATGAAATCATAATCTGAGGTTTACGTTCTTAAAATATTTTGTTTCTTCTTGATAGACGTAAAAGAATATTGAAAAATCTATTTTCTATTTATTTTATTAGTTCAAAGATTTTAGGTATAGCAACATTAAGGGGTTATATTTTTTCAATCATTAACTTTTAGCGTACTTACTCTTTTATTTGAACAATTTTTTTTTTAAATAAAAAGTTTTGTAATTGGATTTTTAATAGGTGTTACAACAACATGCGTACTAAGGTGCTGATGAACGCAGTTAATTTTTAAAAATGTTATATAAATATAAAATAATAACAAAAGAAGCAACGATACATCGCACCCATCCATTTGCTGTAAATTATTTTAATAGAGTGACTAAATTATGAAACTCTGTATCGCAGTTCTTCCTGACGAGTTTGGTTCTCAGAAATGTAAAGAAAATTCATATACCATTATTTATAAAACTTTAAATTTTCTCTATTCCACTCTAGTTGATTTTTGTTTCTGATTCTCTAGTCTAGTTGATTACGATGTTAATTGATTTTTTTGTCTATTTGAAGACTCTAAATAAAGATTATTTTATATTGTGCAAAATAAGTCTAAATAATAGATTAAAAAACAAAACTCACAGTATTGTGCATAATATACTTTTTTGACAAAAACGAAACGATTTCAATTTCATATAAGCTTCAATTTCGTATAAACCCATTAAAATTACATGTCACATATCTTTTTCCATAAAAAGTAAGCCCCTGAATTAAACTATATTTTCTCCATCTAAATTTAGTTGAAATAATAGAAGCAATAGCTTCCGTCAGTTTGACATATTTCGTTTCAGATATTGAAGCAATTTTTAGACTATGACAGATGTGCTTCTTTAAGATCTGTAAACAGTTACAACCGAAACAACTACAATTCTAATGACAGCTATAACTTCTATAACCTTTTTTCGGAAGCTCTATTGAGTGATCTGTAGATAAGTTTCGGTAAAGCTTCTAATATTAAATATAGAAGTATGTTAGAAGCTTTCATTCCGGTGGTAGGGACAACTTCTCTGTGGAAGTTGTATCGAAACTTTATAGAAGTAAAATATAACTAGCTTCCACTTAGAAGCTTTAGCGAAGCTTTATTGAAGCTATAATTCAAAATTGAGAAGTAAGTTTGCTCGTTGGGGCAGGCTCCTGTTTTGGAAAAAACTTAAATTAATTATTTGTATTCGTATGACATTTCATGTCATGTAATTGAACATGAAATTGGTAGAGAATGGATTGTTTGGTTTTGATAAGTTGAAATTGCTGAACGCTAAATGAAGATGTTTTTGAGTAGGTTGAGTAGGTTTTGAGTAGGTTGATACACTCATCTTTTCACTAAATTATGTTAATTTATGATCTGTTATAATTTTTCGACAACGTTTTGATGTTTCGTGCTAGTTGTGTAATAAACTTCTACACAGAGATAAAATACTTGTAGTTTTACAAAGAGTTTTATGTCGCAGCCAAAACCAAAAAAAAATGTTCTCATAAAATCCTTTTGCCGAAAACTGTAAAAAAATCCTTAACCCAGACCGTATTCTTGATATCTCAGAGCCTTGAGATTCCAGCCCCTTTAGAAGTATTTTTGTGAAGTTAATGAAAACATGTACATGCAACAAACGGGTACTTTGAATAATTAAAATTAGTGATGCAAAAAAATTATTATATTTTTTTTAATGTATTTTGTTTATCATTTTTCACGTCGGCTTACTGATATTTAATTTTATCTATTTCAATATGAAAATTGGGAAAAATTAATATTATTTTTTATGTGAAAGACAAATATTTAAATTTTCTATACTGATTTTTTAAATGGCAGGGTTAATGGTTCCTTTTCATGCGGATCAAACGTTCACACTCTTTGAGAAGTTGAGCTTGGGTCTCTTTCTCCAGCTGACAGAAGTTACATTCATCTTGAAATACTTTGGGTGATAAGGAGTAGTACCTTTGAAAGTAGGATCATATTGTTTTTTCGCATCAGTATTTGAAACGAGGAGTTTGATCATAGATTTATAAGTGTGTGATTTTCAAACATTTTCTTATCATATTTTTTTGCCAATGTTATAATTTTTATTTAACAAAAAGTGTTGCATGATAGGAATTTAAACATTGTTACGTTTTTGTAAACTTACTTCGAATTGGCCTTACTCTCAATTCGATAAACGCAATTCCCAAATCGCGTAAAGTTAAACTTCACAGCCGTTTGCCGAAAAAAGTTATTATAATAGTCTCATTGAACAAAAGTAATAAACATCATAACAAAAATAAAAAAAATATATAGAACTAACGCACCAAAATAAAATTTCAAATGCTTTTAACGAACACTTTATTGAGGTAGGATAAAAAAATAAACAACGATTTCCAGTTATCAATTTTTCTAATTTGACACCATGTTTTCCGAAAAAAGGTATCATGTTTTATCTTACGCCTACTAGTGCAGTTGAGTTGGAATCTATAATTAAGGGTCTACATTTATCTGCTGCTAATGGTGTTGATGGTATATCTTCTAGATTTTTAAAACAAATTAATAATATAATAGAAAAGTTGATAAATTCTTGTCTTGAGAAATGTGAATTTCCGGATAATTTAAAAATAGCCAAGGTTCTTCCATTATTCAAATCTGGAGAAAAAACAAATATGTCAAATTATAGACCAATTTCAATTGTGAACAGTTTTTCCAAAATATTTGAAAAAGTTTCGTTAGCTCGACTTGAAACTTTTTTATGCCAATGAAATTATTCATCCTCAGCAATTTGGTTTTACAAGTCGGTCAAGCACTTTAACTGCTGGTGTTCTATGATAGATATGATAGATTTTGTACAAAAAACATTAGTAATGGTCTTTATGTTGCATTGTTTTTTGTTGATATATCTAAAGCTTTTGATTCCATTGATCATGAATTATTGCTTCAATGCTTATTTGATTTAGGAAAAAAAATGTCAGAAATTAGCATTTTTCAATCACATTTAAGAAACCGTATACAATTTGTGCAAATTGGAGATACAAAAAGTGACTTGAAGCTTATTAAATCTGGCGTCCCTCAAGGTTCTATTTTGGGACCAATTTTATTTAATATAATGATTAATGGCGTGTTTAATCTTTGTCTTAAAGGAAAAGCACAGTGCTATTTATACACTCATGCTATTTAAATGTTCTGATTTTTTAATTAATAATTTACCTATGCTTCATAATAATGTAATTGAATCTGTTGAGATTTACAATTATCTTGGCCTAACAATTGATTTTAAATTAAATTAGAAGAAACACATTCAAAACACCTAAAAAAAGCTTCACCTTTATAATTTTTGATGTGAAAAGAATTCGTCATTTGGTGAGCCCAAATACGCTATGGTGTACTTATCATGCCCATTTTGTTTCGCATTTGATTTATCTAAATCCTTTACGGAATTCTGCTACACAATCAAGGATTCACTGTTTAGAAGTGCTTCAAAATAGAATAATAAAAACCATTAGGTTCCTGCCGAACTTACATTCAACAATAAAATTGTATGACTATAAAATTATTCCTTTTTGAAAAATATGTAAATCAGAAACATTAATATTTATATATAAACTTAAAATTAATATTATATTAAGAAGAGCTAATGAGATCCACCATTATCAAACACGTAGAAATGCAGATTTTTTTATTGATTTCAGAAAACTAAATGTAGATAGAAGTTCAGTTTTGTTTTCTGGCTTGGCTGATTTTAATGCACTTCCTACTCCGTTAAAGATGGAAACATCTTTAACACAATTCAAAATTAATGTACGACTTCTTTAACTTTTTCTAAGTGTTGAGATTATACTTTTGTTTTCATAAATACTTTTCTTAACAGTAATTTTCTATTATATTTTAATCGTATTTTGTTTAATCTAATTATATTATTTTTATTATTTTAATCTAATTTTCTAATTGTACTTCTGTTTTGTTGATTTTAATTTGAATTAATTTTTACTATTTCAAGGCTTTGCCTTTTTGTAACATGAAATGTTTAAATAAAGCAAAAAAAAAATGTAATTTATAATAATATAATATACTGTAAAAGTTAAGTGATAATACTGAAACGAAGAGCATATTTTGAGTTAAACTCTAAAACAAGAATATTCATAACTAAAGAAGTTCTCTAATGATTTGCTATTTTATTTTGGTTCTGGGCTTTAATTTAAAATAATCCATGTCAACAAACAAAAAAACATTTTTGTGTGCTACAGGTCAATAGACCAGTTTTTAACATTTTTTGGTTAATTGCTTTGTTGCGTCACTAAATAATAATGCTTGTTTCTGTTTAAATAAATAATACAAATTTTGTTTCAATTCAAGATTTTATTAAGTTCAAGATTTTATTAAGATTTTTATCCATACGATAGCAATGGATCTAACCATTATGTAGTTTAGAATTATCACTCACTAGAAATGAATGTACCAAATGGCCAGTGGACTGTTTTTAAAAATTTTCAGTTGCGCCTAGTAATGGCGATCGAAGATAACACTTCTGATAATTCGAAGTGAATCGAGTTGCGCTTTACAATGGCGATCGAAGAAAAACTTTACTCTGATCAAATAATATAGGTGCGGCTATCAATAGCGATCGAAGATAAACTTTATAATATTAATACAGGTACGCCTAACATGGCGATCGAAGACAAACTTTATAATACCCATATCAGTACGCCTAACATGGCGATCGAAGAAAACTATTGTAATTCAATAAGCGCGCCTAAACAATGGCTATCGAAGACAAACTTTATAATATCAATATAGGTGCGCATAACAATATCGATCGATGACAAACTTTATAATATAAATAAAGGTGCGCCTAACATACGCTTTATAATATAAGTATCAGTACGCCTAACATGGCGATCGAAGAAAACTATTATAATTCAATAGGTGCGCCTAGCAATGGTGATCGATGACAAACTTTATAATACAAATATAGGTGCGCCTAACATGGCGATCGATGACTAACTTTATAATATAAGTATCAGTACGCCTAACATGGTGATCGAAGAAAACTATTATAATTCAATAGGTGCGCCTAACAATGGCGATTGAAGACAAACTTCATAATATAAATATCAGTACGCATAACATGGTGATCGAAGAAAACTATTATACTTCAATAGGTGCGCCTAACAATGGCGATCGATGACAAAGTTTATAATATAAATATAAGCGCACCTAACATCACTTGGATTATTATTTATTTCTGCCCACTGACTTACTGGTTGACAACCAAATGTTGTTCAATTGGCATTTTTACAACAAGACCATTTTCTCGAAAACCATAGCCCAGGATGATATCGAAATGATTTAAAATTATTCCAAATGTCCCAAGCTAATCGAATTTTTTTTTATCCAGTCATTACGATCATTTTCACTACTTGAAATTAAATATAATGCGTATTGAGGTGGTGATCTGCCGGGTAATAATTCGTCAGTTTCACAATAACCATACTTGAAATGGAAAACTTTCAAGGGATGAGTTACAGTTACTCCGTAGATGTAAGCACTTAAATTTTATATGTTTTTTTTTTGATAGTTACTATCACATTGTGATGTATGAGTCACAAACGTGGACCCTTACACAAAATGACGAATCGCTTTTATCAATATTTGAGCGTAAGATCCTACGCTACATTTTTGGTCCACTTAAGACAGACGATGGAGAGTATAGAACCCGATATAACTTTAAGATCAGAGACCTTCTTGAGGGTCCTGATATAATAGGTTGTATCCGTTCTGATAGGATTGCTTGGTTTGGACATGTTCTACGAGCCGAATCACAGTCTGGAATGGTTAGAAAAATGTACGTTAGTACCCCAGGCGCAGTAGGCTTCCGCGAGGTAGACCACGACTACAATGAGAGACTGACGTTATTAACGACCTTAAAAAAATCAGCTGCCATGGTAGTTATGTCGCTGTTGCGAATGACCGTGGTGAATATTCAAAGCTGATTAGCCTGGCAACACTCCTAAATGGAGCATGAACGCCGTTAAAAAAAAAAAAAAAGAAATGAATGTATTCAATTGAATAGAATGAAAAATTGCTTTGAAACCCGAAAGAGCCGTAACAAAAGTTTTATCTCAATTCCGGTCGGCTCGAAAATAGAACCGGCGTCCTTCTGTTCAGATTTTATGGTTAACAAATGGTTATCCTTAAACTCTGATCACAAGGACGCCGGTTCTCTTAATCTTAATAAAATCTTGAATTTGAATTGGTTAGCGGCCGGATTTGTCTACCATATTCGTAGATCATAGGCGAAGCGCGAGTTTTTAAGAATGGGATGCTGCGTTCTAAATAATATTCCACAATAACTACTGTTAAAACTCAAAAATGGCCTCTTTGAAGAAACATAGTACATTTTGATCCAAGATATGGAAACGCTGCTTTTTCGTGAATGATATTTATTATAAATTATTTAATTGGAAATCGACGACATACCATTTAAAATTCATATTCTATTTTTTATGGTTACTGTGTCTTAAAAACTATTTAATGAAGATAGCGAATATGATTTTATACACTAGAGGAAAAAACGATTTTCAAAGGGGATTAAATCTGCATGAAAATAGAATTCATTTGCTATTGTAGAAAAATATATTTTTTCGGAAACGGCTGTAAAGTTTAACTTTACTGCCGCTGGGGAGTAGCTAAAGTCTTACTTTTTAGTCGGCGGCTGCAAAAGTAACGCCATTTTTATTTTATCTGCCGGCGGCTGTAAAGTAACTTTTATATTTTTACGGCGGCTGTAAAGTAATTTTCATATTTTTACGGCGGCAGTAAAGTAAATTTCATATTTTTACGGCGGTAGTAAAGTAAAATAACATGATATTATTAATTTGTTCAAAACAGAATGAATTTCAGTTCATTTTAATGAATTAAAATCAATAAAAATTAATTTCAGAAAATTTATTACCTAAAACATATTTATAAAAAATTTGATGCATTAATTTCATATTTTTAAAGAAATTTAAACGTTTGCCGAAAAAATAGTGTATTGAATTCGGAGCTAAAGTTACTTTTTGTGTTTCGTCTATAATTGTCGGCCTCCCTACGGTCGGCCGCCAAACTATAGATTCAACACAAAAAGTACAACTTTAGCTCCTAATTCAATAATACACTATTTTGCATATTTTTCTATTAGTTCTAACTAAAGACGCTTACCATTGAAGATCAAACTTGTTTCACTTTAATCTACTCTCCCTCGAGCAAGTTGTGTAATTGAAAAGCATTTCATTTTACTAATTTATTTAGATCGGCGGCTACAAACATGTTTTTGTATTTTTTATAATAAAATGGACTAGTCAGATCAAAATAATAATGGACTAGTCAGATCAATCATAAGCTCAAAATAATTATTTTAAAATAAGAATAAAATTGTGTATTTATATTTGAAATATTTTTAAAGTTTATGCGTTCCATTTGTGATCTACTCAAAGCTTTTAAGTTATTTTGTTCTAAAGGAACAGTTTTGATCAAATATCCGAAGCAGTCGTTTGCAATGATAAATTATCAATGCACAAAACGGCAAGGAAAATAAATAAATTTTGCGGTAAAAACTTGATCCTCTGGTTTGAAACGCAAAATTCAATCCATTTTTAAAATTGCATTTATTTATATGTACTAATATTGGAACATAAATATAGTTGTTACAAAGCAGCTCATCTCATCAGATACATGAAAAAATCTCTTTGCTTAATATATCAAAGGATGGACTATGGTTTTATATTATTGAAATTCACAAAGGGAAAAAATTATTGTATTTGTTGATTGGTCCTATCCTAACAAACAATCGAGAAATAGAACCACGAAAATGGTTCAAAAGGAGACAAATACCTACATAATTTGAAAATCAGTGGGTCTTCTATTTTCTTATTGAAAAATATGTTGATATTTTAAAACAAACTGTTTTGGAAACTGTTCTGCAATAATTTTTAATTAATAATGCACCATAATTATTTATTCAAACATTTCTAATTCAAACAATAAACCCAAGTTCTTATTAAAAATCAATACATACTTTGATGTAAAGTAGTAAAACTTAGCTAAAACAAATAACTAGTACATATAAGATAAAACAAAACAGATCTACCATAGTACTACTATGATAGTATATGATATGCTATAAGCAACACAGCATCTACTGCTATGGTTTTTGTTTGATTTTTTTCGTTTTTCTTTTCCTATTTGTGTTTCTTCTTTTTTTTTTGCGTACAAATATTATAATTCCGTACGCTGCAAGTTGGACAGCTTCTTGTATATTATTTGGACGAAATAAATAAATATTTTGATTGCGTTGAAGTTTTTTTTATAAATATTAGGAATTAATATAATTAAATAATAATAATAATAAACATTTATATGGAAATATTTGTATAATTTTACAGAAACTTTGAAGATTTATTTTAAATAAATACTAAAGTATGGAAAATTGATTGAATGATGATTGATAAAATCTTTATTAAAAAACAATCGTTAATTTGAAAAAGAGCGGCCTGTTTCAAAGGGAAGCAGTGCTTCCCTAGCATCCAAAGACGCTTCGCCTATGTCGTAGATCCATAATGTTCTTCATTCAATGTCAACTTGGTTGAAGTATGAAGAACGGTAAAACGTGTTTGTAGAATAAATAAAAAATTGACACTAAAAATGAATTAAAAATAATTGTGATGTTATGTCGATCGTCCAAACACAAATTTTATCTCGTCGCTGGTCGTATTGGTTAAATGGTTAACCATAAACTCTGATCAGAAGGATGCCGGTTCGCTTCTCGAACGTACGAAAAACAAGGAACCAAAGAATACGCATAAAAGAATACGATTGCCATAGCATAAAAAATTTGAAAACCAAATGTTTGCTGGTTTAAACGTGATATTTCGATTGTTTGGTGTCCTGATAAGGTCGTTCACGAAGAAGAAGAACAAGAAGTAAATGTGGAACAGTCAATAAGTGATAAATATTTTCAACTTTATTTTGCTAAATTTATTAAATCAACTAACAAGTAACGACACGAACAATGATGACACTACTTATCAGATGACACAAGTTACCAGAGCTTACACACGTATGTGATTACAAGAATTTGCCAACAATTTACATGGGTTATGTATATCATATATACTACTAATTGTTAATTAATATTAATTAATTTTGATTTTATTTTGTATAGTTTATGTTCTTTTTTTTAAATTATTACTTCGGTCTGAAAGACCTAAGTATTACATTCTCAGGCCAAAAGTGAAATTCTTACCCCTACTTTTTTTGGCATTTCTCGATGTTTTAAAAATGTTTCTTAAAATAGGCATGCTCAATGGTAAGAGCCGAAAGAACGATGTGTTCGATAAATGTACCGGTGTGTAAAAAAAATCGTCAAGTGTGTAAAATTTGCATATTTTTTGCTTAAAAACGTCAATTTTAAGTGATTACGAGTAGGAACATTGAATTTGGTGAAATATTGATGTTCGGGATCGGTATGTGAGTCCAAAAACTAGATTTTTGCATTTTGCAGAAAAATATTATCAAGTGGGTCAAAAGAATGATTTTCATTTTTTTTGACCAATTTTTTGGTAAAAAATGAAATTTATTATTTGCATCACATAAAATTTAAACGAACATGAAATTGGACATGGAAATTTTTGATTTTGCTATTAATAATTTTTGGAATTTTGAATAAAATTTGTATTTTTCATTTTGTTATTATTTTTGCGATATTTTTAGAATTTTGGAAAAAGTTTTTTGAATTTCGAATTTTTTTGATTTGGAAAAAGTTTCAGTTTTTGATTTTGTGATAATTTTTGGAATATTTTTGGAATTTTGAAAAAAGTTTGTACTTTTGATTTTGTTATAACTTTTGCAATATTTTAAGAATATTGGAAAAAGTTTCAATTAGAAACTTTGGAATATTTAAGAATATTTAGAATAGAATATTTTTGGAATTTTGAAAGACATATGAATTTTTTGATTTTGTAATATTTTTTCGAAAATCTAAATGGTTTGCTGATTGTATCATCTTTTCACTAAATTATGTTAATTTATGATTTATTATAATTTACCGGCAACGTATATTGATGTTTCGTGTTAGTTTTGTAATAAGTATCTAAACAGAGTTAAAAAATACATGTGCTTTAACAAAGAGTTTTATGTTTGATAAACATCGCTGCCCAAAACTGAAAACAATGTCGTCATGAAAGTTTTTTGCAGAGCTGTGAGATTTCAGCCCCTTCATATTTTTGTTTTATATTCAACCATGATTTATATTTGGTTAATATAATGAATGTTAATAAGAGATTTCCCAATACAAATCGCTTAGTATAGATTCAGTTATTCATTATAATTCTCTATTATAAAGTCCAATGCTTAACAATATAATATAATTGATTATAGGATAATAATAACGTTCTGTGCTCGTAATCCGGTTATCATTTATTAATATACTAATATTAATATTCGGTTATAATCTACTAGTACACTAACATTCCACATATGACTCCAAAATATTTAGAATTCAAGAAAAACATAAGTGGGCTATTATTTTGAAAACGTACATTTTTTTGTTGATTTTTAAATTTTTGATTTTTAAAAAATCTGAAATTTTGATATATTGTTGGCATTGACGAAAGGAAAAAAGTTATTTCTGCTTTTATTTTTTGAGTACTCTGAATCGGAGTTATGCGCGGTTGAATTTTGAGGCTTTTTCACGTAGTTTTTGGTAATGGTGGCAATGTTTTGTGAATAGGTGCCACAAATTTCATCCGACTTAAGTATATTTTGCAAGTAAAAAGGAAAATAATTGAATAATTTAAATAAGTAAGTTTAAAATTAATAACTTTTCTCTTTTCCGCTAGGCGGCGCGTAAAACCTTGGTTCATTTCAAAGCTCATATCTCAAAAAGTAGGCTTTTTATTTTTGTTTTTCACAAATTTTAAAGTAAACATATGCAGCTATAAAATTGAGAAATAAAAAGTCAGCAATTCAATATGGATTTCTTCTTACGATTTTTTAAAGTTTGGTATATGAAAAATTCACATGTGTTTTTTTATTAAGTTAATAATCCTGTACTAAATGTGGATCTAATAAATTAAACATTTCATATTTTAAAACCTGCAATAAATTTGAACCATTTTCTGTGCGGTTAAATGGTTAAAAACTTATTAAAAATTAATTTAAGTTAAGTGGTAAAATAAAGGAATTTAAATTATTAAAAGGGTGTGTAAAATGTTTATTCATTTTAAAAAATGTCTATTCAGCCCCTTTTTACTAATTAAAATCTCATTAGAGACTCATAATTTTAACATTGACTAAATCATACTTGCATCCAATCAAAATATATTAAATTGTACCTACCTAATTTTACCTGATTCTACCTATGTCAAAACTATTTCAAGGGTATATATATATTGATTGGGTTGCCTTATAATCAATTATATTCCAAAATATTTAGAAGACATAACGTTTAGAAAAGATAATAATTGAAATGCCTCTCAAATTGTGCTGTAACTTGTACAGTCTCAAAAATCATCAGCGGACATCAAAAAATGTGAAACTGGTCACACCAGCTGTTATTCAAAAAGCTGCGACTCTAAATTTTACTTTGCGTGATGACCAGTTTATATGTGAAACATGTCGCACTTCTTTCTATAAAAATAAGGTAAATTTAATTATTTTATTAAAATGAATAAAAATTCAATTCATATGCAACTAATATTTTCTATACAGCAGCTTTCATGTTCGGAAACTATCGATAGTGAAATTATTTCTATAAATCAGGATGTTGAAAATGTTCCAACGAACGAAAATATTCAAATACCTCCAGCATCTTTAGATCCATCACCAGTTTCGGTTGAAACTATATCTCCACCAGTTCCTGAACTACTTAATGACACTTTAGAAGATATTAACAATGTTCTTGGAAGGTTAGCCGAATCTCCTATCAAACAAAAACATATTACAACAGGAAGTTATAAAAAAATTGCAAGTGTCACATCGGCAATAAGTCATAGAATATTTCAAGTAGATTCAGTTAAAGTGTTATCACCAAAGGAGGAATGTGAATATACATCATGGCTTATGAACCTTAAAAAAGAATTCAAAGATGCCAGCTCTAAATCAAAACAAGTGTTTTTGTTGACAACTCTACCACGTAAATTTTGGTCAAATCAACGTATCCAGGATGAATTTAATGCATCAAGACGACTGGTAGAATTCGCCATGGATCTGTTGGAAACAGTAGGTCCTTACAGTTGGCCTCAAAGCAAACAAGTGCACAGTTTGTCACAAAATATAGTACAACAAATTCAAACATACTTCTTATCAGAGGAAATTAGTAGAACAATGCCTGGCCTTAAAGATGTTGTTACTATTACAGAAGGATCAACAAAAATTAGGAAATCAAAGCGGTTGGTGTTATGGACCCTCACCGACATCTACGAAATGTAGATAAAATAATTGCGATATATAATAACTACGATAAAATAATTGCCAAAATGTTTTCTTTTTCTGATGATCATAAATATTTCAATTTAAAGGCAAAAAAAATATATAAATTAATTTTTTAATGTATTTATTCATAATATTGATTAAATTATAATGTTTATAGAAAAAATATTTTTTTAATGTTTTTTTCTAATGTTAGTGTTGGTGATGTTGAAATTATAACAAAATCTTCGATCATTGGGATCTCCAATTCTTATTCTGAATAAAAACCTGTTTCTCAATCAGAAATACACAGAAAATGGTTCAAATTTATTGCAGGTGTTAAAATATGAAATGTTTAATTTATTAGATCCACATTTAGTACAGGATTATTAACTTAATAAAAAAACACATGTGAATTTTTCATATACCAAACTTTAAAAAATCGTAAGAAAAAATCCATATTGAATTGCTGACTTTTTATTTTTCAATTTCATAGCTGCATATGTTTACTTTAAAATTTGTGAAAAACAAAAAAAAAAAAGCCTACTTTTTGAAATATGAGCTTTGAAGTAAACCAAGGTTTTACGCGCCGCCTAGCGGAAAAGAGAAAAGTTATTAATTTTAAACTTACTTATTTCAGTTATTCAATTATTTTCCTTTTTACTTGCAAAAATATACTTAAGTCGGATGAAATTTGTGGCACCTATTCACAAAACATTGACACCATTACCAAAACTACGTGAAAAAGCCTCAAAATTCAACCGCGCATAACTCCGATTCGGAGTACACAAAAAATAAAAGCAGAAATAACTTTTTTCCTTTCGTCAATATCAACAAAATATCAAAATTTCAGATTTTTAAAAAATAGTTGTTTTTTTTTCGATGTACGTTTTCAAAATAATAGCCCAAGTATAAATAATTTCTTTTGTATTTTTTTTATAAAAAATGGCAAATCCTTAAACTCACTCAAAACAAAAAAAAATAAAACAAAACTTTTTTCTTTTTTAAAATAATTATTTTTAATTTAAAATGCAAATTTGTTTTAATATTAACTTTTTTTATTAACTTAACTACATGTTTCGAGATACAATATCTCATCTACAGGTTGTTTGTACAATGAAATTTTCAATTGTACACACAACCTGTAGATGAGATATTGTATTTCGAAACATGTAGTTAAGTTAATAAAAAAAAAAATTAAAATGAAAATAAATTTGCATTTTAAATTAAAAAATATGGAGGGGCTGAAATCTCACAGCTCTGAGATATCAAGACTTCGCTCTGGGTTAAGGTTTTTGATATAGTTTTCGGCAAAAAACTTTTATGAGGACATGGTTTTTAGTTTTGGGCAGCGATGTACATCAAACATAACTCTTTGTTAAAGTACAAGTATTTTTTTTAATCTCTGTTTAGAAATTTATTACAAAACTAACACGAAACATCAATACGATGCCGGAAAATTATAAAAGATCATAAATTAACATAATTTAGTGAAAAGATGATACAATCAGCAAACTACTCAAAAACCTCTCCATTTAGCGTTTCGAGAAAATATTACAAAATCACAAATTCATATTTCTTTCAAAATTCCAAAAATATTGTAAAAATTAAATAATATCAAACTTTTTTCAAAATTCTAAAAATATTCCAAAAATTATTACAAAATCAAAGATTAAACTTTTTTCAAAAATTCTGAAAATATTGCAAAAATTATACAAAATCAAAAATTGAAACTTTTTCAAAATTCCAAAAATATTACAAAAATTAGAATAAAATCAAATATTTAAACTTTTTCTAAATTCTAATAATATTCCAAAAATTCTTAAAAATTCAAACTTTTTCCAAAACTCTAAAAATATTACAAAAATTATAACAATATCAAAAATTGAAACTTTTTCCAAAATTATAAAAATTAAAATAAAATCAAAAATTTAAAATTTTTCAAAATTCTAAAATTATTCCAAAAATTCTTACAAAATCAAAAATTGAAACTTTTTCAAAATTCCAAAAATATTCAAAAACTATAACAAATTCAAAAATGTCCATGTCCAATTTCATTTTTAATTATATTTTCAGCAAACTATTCAAAAACCTTCAATTTAGCGGTTCGAGAAAATATTACAAAATCACAAATTCATATTTCTTTCAAAATTCCAAAAATATTGTAAAAATTATAATAAAATCAAACTTTTTTCAACATTCTAAAAATATTCCAAAAATTATTACAAAATCAAAAATTGAAACTTTTTTCAAAATTCCAAAAATATTCCAAAAATTCTTACAAAATCAAAAATTAAAACTTTTTCCAAAATTCTAAAAATATTGCAAAAATTATTACAAAATCAAAAATACAACCTTTTTTCAAAATTCCAAAAAAAATTTAAAAACTATAACAAATTAAAAAATTTCCATGTCCAAATTCATTTTCAATTACATTTACGTCATAAAAACAGCTACATTTTTTTCCCCAAAAAATTGGCTAAAAAAATCAATGAAATCATTTATTGACACGCTTGACATTATTTTTTTGACAAACTTATAATGCCATAATTCTCTATAATAATAATATATTTTCATGTTATACAAATTATTAAATTAATTTTTTTCCAAAAACTTGGGTAAAAAAATAAATAAAAATCTTTCTTTTGACACACTTGACAACATTTTTTTGACAAACTTATAATACCATAGTTCTCAATAATAATAATAAAATTTCATTTCAAACAAAATTTTAATTTAATTATTTTTTCCAAAAAATTGGGTAAAAAAATAAATAAAAATCTTTTTTTGACACACTTGACAACATTTTTTTGACAAACTTATAATGCCATAGTTCGCAATAATAAAATAAAATTTCATTTCGAACAAAATTTTAATTTAATTTTTTTCCAAAAAATTGGGTAAAAAAATAAATAAAAATCTTTCTTTTGACACACTTGACAACATTTTTTTGACAAACTTATAATGCAGTAATCTAGATTTTGGTCTCACATACCAATCCCGACCATCAAGATTTCTCCAAATTGAATGTTTCTACTTGTAATCACTTAAAATGATCGATTTTTAAGCAAAAAATATGCAAATTTCCATGTTTTGACACACTTGACGATTTTTTTGACACACTTCCGGTACAGTTATCAAACACATCGTCCTTTCGGCTCTTCCCATTGAGTAAACCTATTTTTAGAATTTTGAAATCCGTCCAGCGGTTTTCTAGATTTCGTCGGTTGTGACGGCCGGACGGCCGGACGGACGGCCTACAGACAGACACACATTTTTTTTTTTTTTTAGAATCAGTATGTCCTAAAACGTCGAGAAATGCCAAAAAAAGTGGGGGTAAGAATTTCACTTTGAGCTCATGAATGTAATACTTAGGTCTTTCAGACCGAAGTAATAATTATTTTAAAAAAGAAAAAAGT
The DNA here is from genome assembly GCA_963693315.1 of Diogma glabrata. NCBI lineage: Eukaryota > Metazoa > Arthropoda > Insecta > Diptera > Cylindrotomidae > Diogma > Diogma glabrata. Next base: position 24,017 of record CAVNZG010001039.1, read on the forward strand.
TTTGTTTTATATTGTTATTTTTTTTTTTTTGTTTTGAGTGAGTTTAAGGATTTACAGTTTTTTATAAAAAAAATACAAAAAAATAGTATATTATTGAATTAGGAGCTAAAGTTGTACTTTTTGTGTTGAGTCTATTGTTTGCCGACAATTATAGACGAAACACAAAAAGTCACTTTAGCTCCGAATTCAATACACTATTTTTTCGGCAAACGTTTAAATTTGTTTAAAAATATGAAATTGCATCAAATTTTTTATAAATATGTTTTAGGTAATAAATTTTATGAAATTAATTTTTATTGATTTTAATTCATTAAAATGAACTGAAATGCATTCTGTGTTGCACAAATTAATAATATCATGTTATTTTACTTTACTGACGCCGTAAAAATATGATAATTACTTTACAGCCGCCGTAAAAATATGAAAGTTACTTTACAGCCGCCGGCAGATAAAATAAAAATGGCGTTACTTTTGCAGCCGCCGGCTAAAAAGTAAGACTTTAGCTACTCCCCAGCGGCAGTAAAGTTAAAATTTACAGCCGTTTGCCGAAAATATAATTTATACTTATAATAATAATAATAATCCTTTATTGACTTTAAATTTTATAATACAGTTGTATACATTTAATAGTTTACTGAGATCAGCTTTTAATAGTAAGCTTTACAACAGATGAAATTAATTAGTATGAGTATTGCGAAAAATAAGTGAAAAAGAATGTTTATATTTTCAAATGCAGTTCAGTCTGCTTAGTAACTAATAAAAAACTTATATTTACCTAACCTACTTAAATCTAAACTTAAAAGCTACGTTGCAAAAATTAAGCGGTAGTAAAGCTAATTGCATTTATTAATTCATTTTCAATACAATTTAATTTATTTATATATCTATCATTAGCTTCTCTAGCAACTACATTGACAAGCTTTATATTTAATTCGTTGTGCAGTCTTAAAGTGCTATAACGTCTAGGGCGTTTATATATAGTTTTTAGAAATTTGTTTTGAATAATTTGAAATTTCTTTTTATGACACAAAGCAATATCCCACCAAATTGGTGCACCATAAAGTATGATATTAAGAATCACACACTTGTAAATTAGTGTCTTATTATGACTATTCAGTTTACTATTTCTGTTGAGTAGAGGATATAGACTTTTGAACAGTGCATCACATTTTTGTTGTATTTGAGTGACGTGTGTCTTAAATGTTAATGATTTATCCAAATAAATTCCTAAATATTTAGTTGAAGGTTTCCATTCCAAAGAAGAGTTTTGAATCAGAAAAGGTTGTTGTGGAAGTTTACGGGATGCTCTACACCTAGTAAAATAAATGGCTTCACATTTTGATATGTTAATACTAAGTTTCCAGTTTTTAAAAAATTCGAGAATTTTAGTGAGGTACAATTGAAGCTTATTGATAATAGATACCGCCAGCTCATCTGACACAAATATTGCAGTGTCATCAGCAAATAATGATAATTTACATTCACTATCTCTTGGAATATCATTGATGAATAAACAAAAAAGCAAAGGACTCAATACGGCACCTTGAGGAACCCCAGCTGGAATGCTAAGTATAGAGGACATGGAATCAAAAATCTGGACAAAAAATGTTCTATCAGTTAAGAACGATTTTATGATTTTAATTAAAAATATTGGAAATCCATATATAAATAATTTATAGCAGACTGCGTCTTGCCAAACTTTATCAAAGGCTCGTTCAAGGTCTAATAATATCATTCCAGTAGATTTTAGCGAAGATCTATTAGATTTAATATGATTGACTATACGATGGATTTGATGAACTGTAGAGTGCCCAGATCTAAAACCAAATTGCTCGTTTATAATTATTTGATTGTCAGTTATGAACTCTTCCATTCTTCTTTTGATAATCTGCTCAAAGAGTTTTCCCAATGTACAAAGAAGACTAATAGGTCTGTAGCTTGTAGCAAGAGTGGGGTCTTTGCCAGGCTTTAAAACAGGAGTAATTTTAGCTTTTTTCCATTGAATTGGGAAATAACCTAGCTTCAAGCAGCACTCGAACATTATCTTAAGAAAATGGATTCCACTTTCAGGAAGATTTTTAAGTAAAATAAATGGAATATTATCTACACCTGGAGCTTTGAGCCTTGGAAGGAATTTCAAAATATCAGAAATTTCAGAAGGGCGAATTTCAGAAATTGGAGCATTGTTATCCAAATTATTGAAATTAGGGCAAAAGTCATTCACTTGTTCTTCAATTACAATATTGGAGTTTGGAATTTGATGAGCGTCAAGGAAGACATCAGCCAATACTTGTGCTTTTTCTGTATTTAAGAAAATTCGATTTCCAGTGTTGGGAGTAACTAATGGTGGAATGGACTTGCGATGGTTTTTAAAATGTTTAGTTGTTTTCCAGAAGTTTCTTGAACCATTATCCAAGCATTCAAGCTTCGTTTGCCATTTTTGATTATAAAGAATATTTATATGATATTTAATAATTCTATTTAGCAAGTTTATTGAGGTTTTAATGTGAGCAAGGCGACTTCTGAGGTAAGATCTTCTAAGCGAATTTCGGTGTCTGATAAAACTTAACACTTGATCAGATAATAACAATTTATCAGTTGGAAGAACAGGCACAAGCGGTACGGATAGATCACGAGCTGAAGAAATGGATGCTGTCAAAAAATCGACTGCAACGTTGACATCTGAAATAGTATGAATTGAACTTAAATTGAAATTTTCAATTTCAGATGAAATATGATTCTGATAAATGCTCCAATTAGCATTTTTATAGTTAAAGTATTTACGATGGCAATGATCTACTTGATTATTAAATACTATTGAACAGAGGACTGGCAGATGATCGGAGCAGAGTGCTTGAATGGTGTTAACTTCGGATATCAACTGAGGGTTGTTTGTTAAAAATATGTCAATAATACTAGGGACTCCAGCAGGACTATAGTGGGTAGGTTCGACCATAAAGTTCGACCACCGCGGTTAGTTCTAGGACAAAACCAGTTAGGATGCTTACAATTTAAATCACCACCAATTAGGTAAGGAATATTACCACTACAAATTTTTATAAAATCATTTCTGAGATGCTCAGAATTCGAATATGAACAATATACAGAAAATATTTTAAGTTGATTATTATCACTACTTATTATATTAATACCCAGGGATTCTATACAATTTAATTTAAGGTCAGGAAGAAGCGAATGTTTAATGCAATCTTTTATAAGAATACCAACACCACCCCTGCGAAGATTTTCTCTATCATTACGATAAAAGCGAAAATTAGGAATCGAAAATGAAATAGAAGGCTTTAAATGCGTTTCACTAATAAGTAATATATCAATATTAAAATTATCTAAAAACTGAATTACCTCAAATTTTTTATTTTTTATACCGTACGCGTTCCACACACAAATTTTTAAAGAATTATGGATAACAGACATATTTAATAGCAATATTAGCCATAACATCAAATTGTTCTTCTTTGGAATGGCAACCCCGAAGTCCTGAAACAAGTTCTTTGAGAATTTGTAATAACTCATGTGGTGCAAACAAATCATTTGTGCTATCTGAATTAATATTAATTGAATTTTCATGATTGATTGCATTTGTTTGAACCACTGTACTGAACTGCATTTTTTTGTTAACAAAATTATTATTATTATTATTATTATTAAAATTTTTATTGTTGTTTTGATGAGGTATTGAAGGAAGAATAGGAAAATCCTGTTGTTGAAATGAAAACGTTGGTTGATTTGAAGGTCGACTCAACTTATTTTTTAGATTCAGATGATTTTTTATTTGAATGTATTTTTCTCTTTCTGGACAAATTATAGAGTTAGATGTATGATTTCCACTACAATTACAGCAAACATGTTTAGTAATATCGTTTTGTAAAGGACACTCCATATCATCAATATGTTCATCTCCACCACAGAAATTACATTTTGGCTTCATGTAGCATGCGTTCGCTCCATGACCATACATTTTACATTTATAACATTGGAGAGGACCTTTGGTGGTGGATCTGTGTCACACTGTGTTATTAACAAATCTAATATTTTTTAATTGGTTCAGAGACATTGATCCCTTTTTGAAAGCAACAAAATAAAGGGCATCTTCACTGTTTCGACGATATTTTTTAGGAATAGTTTTCCAAACATTAACAGGACTCAGGCCACTATTCTCGAGGCTTTTCTTAACTTCATTTGTATCCATATCATGGAGCCCACATAGTACAAATTTAACAAAACGATTTTCCTCAAGCGTATATGAGAACATACCATTGTTATGTTCTTTTAATTTAGTAAAAATTTTGTTATAGTCTGATAGGCTATATGTAAGTATTTTTATGCCAATTGACATTATTTGTATATTATATTTTGAAATATTTAGTTCCTTCATAGTTTTATGAATCTCCGTTGAGGGAGATTTTGTAATTATTGGAGGAATTTTTTCTACAGGTTTTCTAGAACTTTCACCATACGGAGAACTAGTTTGCGATGTTTTTGCATATTTTGATAAATTAACGTTAGGCGGTAAACCTGCATACCTGTTTACTGTTGGGATGTCACTCATTTTAATGCCTTGACTCATCTGTTTAATGCTGCTGAGCGAGCTCCTAGGGAGGCTACGCATCTGGCGACTTATAGTTCTTTTATTTGTGAGCATCCACACACAATAATCACAAAACAATCAATTTATATTTCAATGTTTAACTTTAATTTGATTTGAATTTATAACTAACAACAAATCCAAACAAAAAATAAAACACAGTTAGAAATTTTAATATTGAAAAAATTTGATTATAACTTGATAATTTGATGTTTACTTCGCAAACACCGAATATCGAATCTAATTTATACTTATAATGGATCACTCAAGTCACTCCGATAATATCATTGATTTTATTTCAAGAAAAACATTTTGAAAAAAAATTAAAACAGTACACAGGATCGATAAGTTTTTCGTATCTCATGTACAAAAAATACGAATTTTCCTACCAATTATTACTGTCCACTATTTGTTGTAACACTTTATTGGTCAACACAGTCAACAATTTGGTTACAACAATATATTGGAAGACTTATTAGGGTCAATACCGTCAACAATTTGCTATAAAATTTGTTAGAAAACTTAGTGGTTAACACCGTCAACAATTTGGTTATAATAATTTATTCGAGAGCTTATTAGTTAACACCGTCAACAATTTACTATGAATATTTATTGGAAAACTTAGGGGTCAACACTGTCAATAACTTGCTATGACAATTTATTGGAAAACTTATTGGTCAACACCAGTGATACCAGATTTTCAAAAATGAATTTCCCGTTGATGTATCGAAAATTCCCGATTTTTCCCGTTTTTCTAAGGAAAAAATCCCTCAGAAATTCCCATCAAGTTTTCAAAAAATATACATATAAATTCAACTATTTATTGAAAAAACTTCAAAAACAACCACAGTTATAACAATATTTATCCTTCCGACAACTATAAATATAGGTTTATCTCTGTTTTTTACGACTATATTTGCGTACGTTATTAGTCTTAATATAAAGAATGAAACAAACAGCTGTTAATTTTATTCTGTACCGCGAATGTGGCGGAACACAATAAATCAATTTATTTGATTGTATTGAATGCTGAAATAAATTTTATTTTATTTTATAAAAATTTGATTGCATGTTATAAAAAATCAAAAGCAAACATTTTTAACAGTACGCCTATTCCGGTATTTCCCTGGGAATTGGGAATTGAGAAAAAAGTGCAATAAATGAAATAAAGAAATATTTTCTAATACGAATTTGTTATTTCCCACGACACGGAATACTAGTTATGAAAAAATTGCTATAATTTATTTCACAATTCCTATTTCACGATGTACCGGAATAGGGCTACTGTAGCCCTTTTCCGGTACATCGTGAAATAGGAATTGGGAGATAAATTGTAGCGATTTTTCATAACTAGTATTTCGTGCCGCGGGAAATAACCAATTCGTATTAGAAAATATTTCGTTTTTTCATTTATTGCACTTTTTTCTCAATTCACAATTCCCAGAGAAATGCCGAAACAGACGTACTGATTATATAAAAAACAGTCAATTCAAACTGAAGCGCATGTCCCTCTCTCGAATATTAAAAAAGGCAAAGACTACTATGATTAAATTGAACTAAATTTCCAAAAGATTGTTTTTTGGTTTCTCATTAGTATAAAATTTGATGTCTTTCATCAGGTAGGGCTTTCATTAGGCTTTTTATAGACTTTTCATTTTCAAAATACCAAATAATTAAATAGATATCGAAATTGAATCAAATTTATTTAATTGTTTGGAATTAATTATTCCTAAAAAAACAATAAAATTCATTGTTTTTCTTTATTCGTTTTACTTGTTTTATCAACAAATTTTAAAATAATTCAATTTAAATTAATAAATTTTACTCTATCGGAAGGATAAAACGTTGTATTGGGTTCGTTTTTAATGAATTTTATTCTCTCGAAAATTTGTAATGCTCGCTTGTGCCTCGGTCACATCGTAAACTTTTCCTTGAGAAATAAAATATTGCATTACATAAACACTTACACAATATATTGCTATTGTTTCGATTCTCCATACAACTTGTGGAATAAGAAAGAACTGCTGTAAAATGGAGCATTAAATCTATTTAAATTGAGAAGGACATTTTTTAAAAGAAGTAAGTATGTCTTGGTTTCATGATTTTCAAAAAATTTTAAAATTGGAATAGCTCTTTTTCGATACGTAAACAACTGCTGAGAAATAAAATAGTGATGCCAAACATCCCAATTTTTTTAATAGGTTTAAAAAGGATGGATGCATAGAGAGCCAACTTAGTAGTTCCAGGTGATTTCATTTCTCGTTCCGCAGCATCAAAATATTCCTGAAATTCAGATAACATGGTGGTCCGTTGGGGTTTTCAAAACGTACCTGTCTCCCTAAGAAATATTTAAACAGCAGAAGGCTTAAATTCCATCGCGGATTCGACAACACCAAAGCCGATAGATGGCATATGCATTTAAGTAAGATTATCGGGTGATAAACATCTTTCTGAAGCCTGGTAAAAATTGTTTGGTGCAACCATTTCAAAATAATTTTTATTTTAAAACGATTCTATTATTAAATGTGAAAAATCCCACACTTTCCAAGTTTTTTCCCGCTTTCTCGTTTTTTATGAAATATCCCGCAAACGGGAAAAAATCCCGCGATCTGAATACACTGGTCAACACCGTCAACAGTTTGTTAGAAAACATAGTGGTCAAGAGTCAAGACCGTCAACAATTTGGTCATAACAATTTATTCGCAGATGTATTGGCCAACACCGTCAACAATTTGCTATGACAATTTATTGGAAAACTTAGTGGTCAACATCGTAAACAATTTGGTTATAACAATTTTTTCGAAGACTTAGTGGTCAACACCGTCAACAATTAGTTACAACAATTTATTGGGAAACTTATTGGTCAACATTATCAACAATTTGTAATAACCATTCATGGATCAACATCGACCACCATTTATAAGAACATTGCTTAGTCACCGATTTATTTACATAGGATGATGTACTAGATTAAATTAATAAGGTATGAAGAGTTTGATCTGGAACAAATCATGGGGTGAGTGAAACATTAATCTAATATTTGTAAAATGTAATAATTGTAGTTATATTGTTGTACGTGTGATGATCTCGGTTTCTTCGACATTTGGGGTCGTTAAAGGCCCTGTTCTTTGCCTTCGCTTGTTTAATTCTGTTTACACAGCCTTTCTTGCGTGCATATCTGATCAGCTGTACTGAACTGGGGAAAATTGCTTCTCGGACACACATGGCTATCAGAATAAAAACTGTGCCAGACACGCAGTCCTCCGTTTCCTTCCTGTTACTGACTCACTAGGAGGTCCGGAGTTCATTACAGAACACACAACATGTATATAAAAAAATAAGATTGCTTTGATTTATAAACACATTTTTATTTTAGAATAATTGATTATTTTAGTTTTTAGTTATTTGCGCACAAACGAGTCGCAAATAGTATATTACATATCTAGAGTTGTAAATAGCATTTTACATGCGAGGGAAAATTTTGCGCATGAGACGCGTAGCGTCGAGTGCAGTATCTTCACGAGCATGGCAAATGCTTTACAACTCGAGATTTGTTATATACTTTTTCTACGACTTTGTTTTAATGCCCAAACGTAAAAATAATTACTTGAAAAAATGAACTAATAATTATAAATTAAATGCAAATAGTTTACTATTTGTTAAATGCAATAGTTTAGTTCAGTAATTTATAATTTATAATTTTATTAAATGCAATAATTTAGCTTAGTAATTTATAATTTACTTTGAAAGGAGTAGAAAAATAACTATTACGTTGTACTAAAAGTATCAAAATTTGTGAATTTGATACAAATACTTTAGTGTGCAGCTAGAGCGAAAGAGTGTGGTTAAACTGTGACTTCAAACGCAAAATGTAAAGTTATTGGTGCATCGAGAATTTTTAAAAACGAACGCTTCTTAACTGTTTAATTAAACCTCTTAACATATTGAAACATTCAGAATGTCTAAGGAGTCATTCCATTGTGACATACGTAACATTTTTACCCTTTTCAACTCATACTTTTGCCTATTATTCATAAAAAACATTGTTATTTTATGAAATTTATGTTATTTTATGCTATTATGCAGGTAGGAAATACACTACCAATGAAAAAAAGCAGCAAATTAAATATATATTAAGTAATAATAACAAAATTCAGTGCTGTGACCAACGTAACAAAAAGATGTACCACAGTAAAACTTACTCAGACTTTCAAAGCTTTCAAAGCTCAGACTTTCATTTCTCTGAAAGCATGCCTTCAATAAATTCAAATATAGGTTTTTATAAAGCACAAGTTATCTGTTTTTAAATAAGCATATGTTTTTCACAAATGCTACATACAGTAGAGGTTCCCTTTAAAAAATATTGTGTGACCAACGTAACGTGACCAATGTAACAGAAAAAAACACATAAGAAAATAATGCATTTCTAACAACAATTTTATTACTTATTTATTTTTTTCCATCTTTTAAACAATTTATTTGTTTACTTCCTATCTTTGGTATCAATAATGACGGGCAAGTTTCCAATTAGATTAATTTTTCCGCACAACATAAACTTCATTGCAACTATTGAGGTTTACGTTTCCATGGAATGACCCTAAGTTATAAGTGCAAACTAAAATATTATTAAATGAACAGCTTGTCGAGACCTTGGCATCGTTGTCTCGTTGAAGGGTTGGGAGTACGGCAACTGCTGGTAGAGCTTTGGGCCGTTTTTAGTTTGTTTTTAGTTTATTGGTTGGTTGAATTTTTGTCAAGTTATTCTACCAAATCAATATTTCTTCTTCTTCCATGATTTAGTTAACTTCAATGTTTTAACAGTTGTGAAATTGCTAAATTTCAAAATAAAAGTTAGTCATCTAAATACAATAAGGATTCTACGGTAAATTTCTAATTATGTTACGTTACATCACAGAAACCTTATCGAATTTTTAACATCTTAAAAAAAATAGTTTGAGTTTTAAAAAAACATTTTTTTATAAATTCACGATATTGTAATGACATGAACTTACCCACAAAACAAACAAAAAACACTCCATACAAAATAATAACAAGAGAAAACAGAAATAAAAACAACTATAAGAGATTTGATCATCATGAATAATCAACACCATCATTGTTGTCTAACTCTCGAAAAACCTAAACTAAAATATTGAAATTGTATTTTTTTTTGGCATCATAGAAAAAGATCTTATTTTTATTTCTTTTCAAAATAAGTACATGAATTCTTTTTTTTTGCAGTTATTTCCTTGATTTTTGTTTTTTTTTCGTTGTTAACATCCACGATTTTCTTGTAAATTTACACGGTTTACATGCATACGATAACACTATTTAACATTTTGTTATACAAAAAAAACAAAAAAGTAACATAAAATCTACACACATCGAATAATCGTTTAAGATATTTAAATTTCATACCTAACCGAACAAACGATGGAGAATTATCATAAATTTAAGGAAAGCATATTGTTTTAACTTCAAGTATTTACAAATTTCTTATATTAATTTAAACTAATTAAGATCAATTGAAAACATTTTTTCCCATTTCCGGCGACATCCAAAAAAATTAGAAATTATCATTTCATTTCAACTTTTAACATTTTGATAAGATCAACTTCAAAGTTCAAAACATTTGAAAAGTAAAATCATTTTTTAATTTTCTATTTATATTTTCTTGCTACAAAAAAATTCTCACCAAACTTAAAAATTAAATGAGCAAAAAAAAGTCGAGCACGAAAGTTGCAAATTTATCATGGAATTAGAAAAATGAATTAAAATTAAGACAAGAAGTAGATAATGTTCTTGTTAATTTAGAGATTTGTAATTTGTTTTGGCTACCTTTTTTGGTAGATTGAAATTGAATGATGATTGATTTGCAAAAGTTTTAATTTCGATGTTGTTTTCGAATCATCAACTGTGGAAGATGTCTTTTAAGATACAGCTTTTTATTGTTATTCGTGAATGGATTAAAATATTAAATTTATTTCAAAGTGGGAGGAAAATATAACGATATAAATATATTATTTATGTGATTGAGATTATATTCGTTGGGTCAAAAAATACTTGGGAAAATTTCTTATTATTAACATATTTTTATAACAAAACAATTAAAACCATCCTAGTCGTGACTTCAACCTTAATCGTTGTGTTTCTTTACAAATTGTTTTGTTAGAAACATATAAGCAAGAATAATTTCAACAATATAAGCAACATAATTTCTAATAAATCAAATTAAATTTAACAAGCAATTCACCTCTCAATATAACATTAGAAAAAGAAAATCAATATATCAATTGAACATGAAAGTAAAACATTTAAATTGCAATTTTATGGTTATACTCATGACGTTATGACAAATGATTATCAATAAAAACCAAAATTACAAAAGAATAATAAAATCAATAATTTTATTGAGAAACATTATTTTGTTTCTTATTCTTTGCTCGAGAAAGTGCAAAGTGCAATTTGTAACAAATTATTTTTTGAATTGTTTGTTAATGGCTTTTTTAAAGATTTTTTTTGCAGTGTTATTAAAACGCGGTATGTTATGCCAAAAGATATAATTATTTACTTTTATTGTTTTAGTGTTACTTTTGAATACTTTGCTTACAATAACAATAAGGTACAGCGATTTGCTTGATTTTTTAGAAAAATTTCTAATGCAATTAATTTTTAAGTATGTAGAAATATTAAAACCCATATTCAGTGGTCTAGAGTCATTATTTTTAGAGTAAACTGGTTTCATTTTCGTGGCCCCATTTTTCATAGCTATCCAAACCCGAGTGTGTTTTTGAGTATACGCTATTCGTAAATGAATTTTTGCTGAATGTTTTAAAATTGATATTGTCTAAGCTGGTAAACGTTCTGCATACCACATTTTGTACTGCAAATTCTTTTTGAACGTTTGCTTTTGAGTTGACATTTCACTATGTTCTTGGTAGTGTCCGCGACGAGTCGCTCATGACACTCCAACCCTCCATGTCTCTGGGCTTACTTTTGGTAGCTCACGCACAGTGTCCTTGTCAGCTTAGGCGTCGATTCCATCGATTCCTTGTGGCAAGTGTTTGATTTCGATCTAATCTCAAGGAATCTCTCTCGAGAATGATGAACCACTAAACCTGTAAATGTTAGTTTTGACTATCTAGCATCGAAAGATGTGTCTTGATTATCTGCCCAACACTCTTATACATAAAAAGATCTTTACCCTGCCTTTTCCTGGTCATAACTGACTGCACAAAGTTTAATTGTAGTTAACTGTGTGCTCTTCAATATATAACAAAGTGCTCTGGTATGAAATAGATAGCAAAAAAGCAAAGAGAGTAAATAAAAAAAATGGAAATAATACCAACCTTATGTAGATAAATTTAACAGAAATAACAAAAAAATACCTTCCTTGATGCTGATTAAGGTAAAATTGATCCTGATAATATTATTTCTTACCGCAGTCCATTGTTAGTTTAAAATTCTTAAATTTACTACGATTCCTAATTTTCGATCACAGCGTTACATCACCCTAATCACTGTATAATTATAACTTCAATATTTCACTTTCCTTTTCTTTACCTTGATCTTCGTTTATCTTCTTTCTGACATACACATGTTAACAATATCTATCTTCCATACAAGAGGTGATTGTTGAGGGTAGTGATTAAGCTACCTATCATTGTTTTTGTCTTATCTTTTATCACTTCTTGACGAAGGAGTATGAGGTGGAAAATAAAAAAAAACAAATTTATACTTTCAGACCGAAAAAAACATTTTTTCTATGATAACAAATGAAAAATGTATTCCACTAGTGTAAAAAGAATAACAAATTGTAGTTGCTATGGTTTTTCATATAATTTTACAAAGTATTTTAAGCAACGCAACCATGAAAAAATAGAATATGAATTTTGAATGTTTTGTTGTCGATTTCTAATTTTATAATGTATAGTAAATATCGATTATATATTACTATCATAGAAAAAATTGCATTTCCTACGCGAGATAAAAACGTTTTTCGTTCGTAAACATGTCTCACTCGACGCTAGCGTGTCTCGTGAACAAATGTTTACTCACGAAAAAACAATGTTTTCATCTCTTGTTGGAAAATATACTATTATTCCCAAATCAAATTCAATTCAACGTTTTCTGTATATTTCTATGACTACTGTATTCACTGTTAACTTATCATTGCACAAAAACACAATTTATATGACGAAAAAAACATAACACTTACAATAATTTACACTTAAAAATTAACTTAAATTAGCAATCATTGAATTCTATTTATTTAAATATATTTTTTTGTTTATAGTTAAATAAATCATTTCATTTTATTCCAATTAAATTTCACTTCGTCCTCTACACC